>JADDOH010000020.1:0-176796 GCA_016648135.1 Agrypnia vestita
AATACACACATGTACATAATATGATGACATCTCACATCTATGGTCTCCGCTGTAAAATTTTACGGAATCTATAATGAAATTAATAAAAATGTGTGTGTACTGTGTGTAGGGTCAAGTGGGGAACAGTGTAACAAAAAAGTCTTTTTTATTTTTAGAAAAAAACCTTTGTGTTATATTTCTTTCATTATTGCCTGAAGAGTCCGAAGTCTTTTACCTTCATATTAGGCTTAAAAAACATTGCAATTATAGTTAGAAATGACGTAATTTGGCAGTTTTCCTTTCAGTTTTTTTAAATGTGCCCTGGGATGGGGTACAGTTTGACAGCCATATACAATACGGGGCATATATCATTGAACTAAACTTGACATTAAATAAAATATGGAAAGAAAAAATTGAAAATAAAATATGGAAAACAAAAATTCTTTAACCTCAATAATATCTTAATAAGATTTAAGATTGCGGTGCACGATATTGTCAAAATACGTAAAGAGACGCAATAGACAAATTAAAAAAGTAACCCATAAAAAAATCTTTTTTAACACAAGAAAAACAAAAAACCTGGAAAACCTACGTTTTTTATCAGTTATTAAAACTGTATTCCCACTTTTATCTCCTAACATACGTATAGACCTCAGTGAATATAATAATAAACCTACTTATTTGCCCCCATTTCGTCCCTAGTAAACCTCGCATATATCTTATATACCCATCCCCTGACACGTCACTTACACGTGTCTGTGCGCAGACCCGTGCAATCTAAAATGATATTATTGTTGCAAACTTTTTTTGGACCCTGTCCCATTTATGGCAATGCTAAGTGATGAGCAGAGCGTGACGCTCGATTGATATTTTGATATCGACGGTTCCATCGTCCATATTTTATTACTAGAAACTCATCAATCATCGTGATCATCAGCTGCGCTACAATCCAGGCCTAGCCATAGGTGCTTGCAGCATTTATTTATCAGTAGCATGTTTTCACCAAAAATGAAATGTCTAAAAGCTTTATTTCTAATTATTCAAGATTTCGGAAGCAATAAATTTTTCGTTTTTTCTTAACTTTGAACCTCTCTTCTGTAAAGTTTGTCAAATGACTGTTATCCTTACTTGCCCGTTAGCTCTCGTAAACATATATATCATATATATATATATATATATATATAATATATTATATATTCTATATATTATATATATAATTGAGATAAATTGAATTGAATTTAGAGATAAATTTTCTCGGTTATCCCGTGTCAGTTGGTCCTGAGAAGGACCGTTGTACTCCCGAATTTTCAAATAGATCACACTGTTCATCTTCAGGGGGCGATGACTTGTCACTGAAGTTTCGCTCTTACACGATCGTAAATACACGTTGTTTAAGGCCGAGAGCTCAGAGTCAAGTAAATTTAATTTAAAAAATGTGGTAGTCCTTTGTTTGTATCGCTTATAAGAATTCAATCTGGCTTTTTTAACATTAAATACTCATTAGCGCCGAATAAATTGCCAAATCCCCTAATAATATAAATATAATTATATATATGTATATATGTTTAATCGAAGGCTTTCACGGGAACAAGGTATGTTAGTTCTAACTACTTTGGGGTTAACCCGCGTCAAATCCTGATCATCAGGACCAGTCGTTTGACGACGTAAACAGAGCTCATCTTCAGGGCGCCTTGTCGATGAGCTACTTCTCCGAAAAGCGCACAACGTACGGGTCCGGAGCTCACCGTCAAGTGAGAGCTTGAAAAATTCTGCGTCAGGTATTTGTGGAGGAGCGGGTTTTTCCAGCGATATTTATTCGATATATATTGTATATATAATGATTTAAGCGTAAAATAAACAAAATAATTTCTTATTTTTGTAGTAGCATAATACCCACCATAATGTAATCGTGGACACGTAAATATTAAAAGAATAGATTGTAAATCGTCGTAAAATTTTTCATTGTTTACCTTATTCACCCTATTGTTATATTTCGTAAGAAGTGTCACCGCGGAGGGCACATTATTTTTCATTAAAATATGCATAAACAGAGGCAGCCGCTGACGGGGATCCGTGTTAATGTTTCCAGGCGTCCCTTTTTATTTGGGGCAGATTACAACATTTTTAAATAAGTTTCTTTTTTGCACAAAATGTGGAAAGCTATTCGGGATCAAAAAAAAATGAGTTGAAAGGACCATGTTAATGGCCTTTAGGAACTTGCAAGTTGGAATTCTGTGAATTCTGGAATATATATTAATATGTGTAGGGTATTTTTTGAGATATGGAAATTTAAAATGAAATAAAACATATAGAATTGTGGTAATGATCAAAGATTTATTGTAAAGATAATCTGATGCCATTAATGATTATTAAAAATGATTACGATGCCAAGATTTTCGAAATAAATTTGAACAGTCTACAAGTGTTGTTCTAGCGTAAGTCTATTAAATTGTGAAATGGCAAAACAAAATGAGCACATATCAGCTGTCAGGAGTCAAATTGGCTGTCGATGGATAAAGTTTTGTTTATTCGAAAAACAAGCCTCTTAAAAAACACCCTTTATTTAAACACTAATGGCATAAGATTATATTTCCAAAAAACCAATACCATGGCCATTACCACGATTTTTTGTGTTTTATTTAATTTAAAAAAATATTATACATTTTTTCTTTTCTTTTATTTTGTTATTTTAGTAATACAGAATGTAAAATATTTATTACTTTATGGAACTGAAAATTGAAAACATGAAAATAAGGGACATGTATATTTATTTAAGAAAAAAACCTTAATATGAATGTTTCTAATATACAAAATAATAAAATATTGAACATTTGCTGTCTCCATACGTGAAAAAATATTGTTAAAAACTCGATAAAATATATGGAACTCACTTCGTTTTCAATCAATCGTACTGCATATTCAATACTAATATAAACCAGGCCAAATCAGTGATATAAATAATTCACATATTAAAAATTAAAGACTTGACGGAAAGCAGAAAATGCTGAAATTCACACGGCCATTTTATTACTTATTTATGGTTGTCCGGAACGTTTTCCGTGTCCGTGCCCGGAACCAGAACGGATCCCAACCCTACTGGGATGAATATGATGACGATTATGATTTATGGTTGTCCGGAACATTGTTTGCTCACAATTTTTCGACCACGGATATTTGCCCACAATTGTCCGAAGTTGTTCCACTTTTTCTTTTTATAATGCTGAAATTAGGACCTGCTCAACTTGCTTTCGGCAAGTCATATGATTAAATTACGTCTAAAACTCCATTATTAACCAGATTCTGGATATAATTTTACATGAATTTTGCAGATCTCGACATTTTCTGCTTAAGCTTTGAGCAGGGGCGTCAACTCTGTTAGGGGTAAACTTGCGAGATGACACGTGTCCCCTCACACATGCTCGCAGGCATGCACACACACATACATACTACTTACGCATTCATGCTCGCAGGCGTGCACACACACATACTCACGCACACACACACACACACCGGCACGCGCCTACTTACTAACAATTGACTACTTGAATCTATCCAACCTACACATGAATTTTACTTACTGTAGTTTATTAAATTATTTAGTTTTAGGGTTTTTGTAACTGGCCACAGGCTCTGTCTAATCATGATACTATGTTAATGAATTTATCAATGGCTGTAAGAAAAAATTAAAATATAAATTAGATATACCTATTACTTGGAAAGGTCCAAAGGATAAACTGTGTAAAAGAAAAATATAAATTACAACAAACTTACACTCACCCCTGTTTCCCCGCGGGGAAGAAATAAATGTGAATGGATTTCCAAATATACACTGACTCGTGTCATATCATTTAAGAAAGACAATCGAATTAGTATGTGTAAGCCGTGCGTACGAGGCACATTGTTTCGTTGTGTTGGTGCTTACACCCGTAAATACCAACACAACGTAACAATATGTGTCGTATGCATGGCTTACACATACTTATTCGATTGTCTTTCTTAAATAGAAATACCTATACCTGTCTTACCATTCTCTGCTCATTATTCGTTGAATATAACCGAACAGCTTAAGCGATCTTTATCAACCAGATTTAAATTTATTTTGATTTATAAACTGTCAAAATATTTTATTACCTTACTTTTTTATATTTTATCTTTATCTTTCATGTGACTGGATGGAGAAGTTTAATAGCACACAATTGAAAATATTGACCATTATCCATTATGTGATTCGCGAATTCGACAAAGTTATTACTAATTGTTTAACTATAACGCGTTGCTTCGTTTCTTCGCTGTCTAAGATTTCTAAAAATTTGAATGAAACTTTTACTTTTTACAATCACCGCACGAAATGTCGGAAATTCCACTTTTTTCTAAATTTTATTTTATTGACTTTATATTGAGGAGTAATGCGCCTAAGTTATTAGTACATATAATAATGCGCGGCTCTAATATGGAGAGGGAAAAATTGAGTTATTTTAATAGATATCGAGCCTGCATGTATTTTTCTCAATGAAATGCTATCAATTATTACTAATATAATGACTGAGATATAAAAAGTAACCACTCTATTTTTCATTTGATTCTATTTTTATATATAGATCTGAGATGCCGACTCCAGGAATTTATTTTTAGTATCCAGAAAATGCCGTAGGCGCCACTTGAATCAAGAAAAATAATTTATTTCCTGGAAGTAATCTGTGTCAGGCTATAAAGGGATCGAGGGATTTCTTTAAGTACATTTTTAAATGTAAAGGAATATCGACTGACACATTTACAAACTGAGCTTAGTTTAATACTCTTCGTAAGGTGGGGATAAGGCTTCATTGCATCAGTGAAATGTTGGAAATGTCTGGTTCGTAAGAATATTATCACGAAATGGAAGAAGCGGAGGGAATCGCACGTCATCGAGGATTTTACAGTACAGCTGCAGTAAATTAGAAATTATTACAAAGGTCTGTGCTGATCTAGTAGTTTCGCAAAACAAGTTTTGACAGCCGCAAAAAACAAAAAAAATAGAAAGGAGAACCTGTGCGAATCGACCAGACTTACGTGCGGAATTTTCTAGTGCGAACCTGATCGATTAAAGCAACATGAATCAGTATATCAGGAGTGAGAATTAATGCGAATTACAACATTGAATAAGGATTAATTAATTAATTAAATTAAAAAACAGTGCTCCGATTAAATTCGTGTACATTGATTTAAGTTAATTAATAAAATTTTAATTAATTTCAAGTGTTTAATTTGTCCCTCACCACCACGATAACGTGAAAATATATTTATTTACCCATTGGGACTTCGTAGGTGTGCGGAGGAGCCATGTACCAAATACATACATACAATCGTCTCATATTATTAATTTGAATTCAAGAAATGTCGACTGTTACATATATCCGCAATGCGATTTTACTGGGCCATGAATATCTTTCGTGATGGTAAAAATTTTACGACTTGTATTGAAAACCAAATACTCTAGTTGTATATGTTCCATAAAAGGTATTGAAAAATGATCGACTGAAAAAATTCAACGTATCGTCGAATGATAAGTTATAGAAGTGTTAGAAATATGTCCTACCTTCCTAGTATATCGTGTTAGAAATATGTTCTACCTTCCATTTCTAATCCTTTGAAAATATAAAGTTTTTACCGTATGTATACCTATTTCGTAATGTTTGATTGATTCTTTTACGTTTGATTCTTATAGAAGCATAATTTTGTCATGTTAAGGATAACGATGGGATCTGCACCTTGTCGAGGTGAAAAGATTTGAGTATTCCAGCGACTCTGAGAGCTATGCTGGCTACAGTGTAACTATCAGGAAGGCCTGCCAAGCCAGGCAGAACACAGATGAGGAACAATACTAAAAGAGATCTCCTTCCAGAGGGAAGTTGTGCATGACGGTATTCAATCAAGGCGGCAAGATTAACTTCTGTACGGCTTGACATCAAAGTTTTGATGACGATGATAACATACATATTTATACAGGGTAATTTGTAAAAAACATTACAGTGAGTCGAAAATGTTCAAGCTATTATGACCTAATATCAATAGTTAAGGAGATATGCGACATCAAAGTTTGCATATTTTTTTCAATATTTCTGACTTATTTTTTGTAAAACGTTGGACTATCATTACAGTAACTCATATCGATTACGAAAAATTCATTCGTTTTAATACAAGTTAAATGAAATTATAAAAACCCTGAAAAAATTCCAATTGGAATGTTTTCCAATTGGAATTTGAAGGTTTTTATTTTTTTATTTGACTTGTATTTAAGGAAATGCATTTTTCATATTCGATATAAGTTACTGTAATGATAGTCCAACGTTTTACAAAAAATAAGTCAGAAATATTGAAAAAAAATGCAAACTTTGATGTCGCATATCTCCATAACTATTGATTTAGGTCATAATAGCTTGAACATTTTCGACTCACAATCAAGGCAGGAATATAGTCCTGCGAGGTTATTAATATTTTACAAATAACCCTGTATAATGGACTGTAATACTGCGATGGGGAAAGCAACGGAACACTACCTCTTTACATCATCCAAGGAAAATCGCGTAATCGCTGATAAATACAACAGCCCCGAGCATGAATATAAGAACGCCCCTTAAATGGGGCAGGGAAGCTAGTAATCTCCTGGTCATTTTCTATCAAAATAAAAGTAAAAAATGTCTTTAATAAGAACACGGAAAGTCAGAAGTGTGCGGACCGGAAAAAAATGATCTGGATTTTTTTTAAGGACACTTATATGAATTATGGTATTGATATCATTTATACGTGAAAGTACACACGTTTAAGAATGTTTCTTTTTTTAATTAAAAAATATTCAATATTTTCAGAAAATTCTTGGGTTCTGTCGACTACCGAAAAAAAAGATCCGCAGTGAACACTTCCATTTCATTTTTAGTCATCAGAATAAAAAACAAAAAGATTATCAAAACTGACACTATAATTTAGTCTTTGACCCATGGGTTTTTGAAAACATCCTTTTTTGAAAAAATGGCGGGCGTTAAAACAGGGTTTTTTAGAAAAAAAAAGTAAGTCAGAAAAAAAAATTCTACGACAAAGACTAGATAATTATGCATAGAATAAATAATCAATAGAAATCTCAAGTTGATCGGTTTAGTGGTTGCTTAGATATTTTGGTCACCGATTTTTTAGACATGAAATTTTTCAACTTACATAAAATCATTGATTCTAGATCCATAATATAAGTCCTCCATATTGCTAACATACTAGAAACAGGTCTAATGTTTCTATTATGAAAGCGCCCGACTGGCAGGTACCTGCGTGTGGGGCGGCACCGTGTGGCGCGGCGCGTAAACAACAAATGCTTGCCACTATTATCAGCTATAACTTTGTTATTTTTTTTAGTTCTTGCTTGAAATTTTCACCAGACATTCTGAAGCCTTGAGAAAATGCAAAAAATAAAAAACGATTTTTTCGAACTTTCCAGGTAGGCATTCCCCTTAAGTGATCACTTTACACAATGCAACATTCAGCAAATGAAATATAAACTGATGTATAAATGATTTAAATAATTGAAAATAATATTTTCAGGCGTATTTGTTAAATAATTCGGAAAAATATCGTATATAGGTACATCAAAAATAACATTGTAAGCAATGTTATTTTGCAGTATTAAGATACTCTACATTAAAAATATATAGGTATAATTATCAGCTGCAACATCTATGTACACTATGTCATAGGAATATATAATGGGAATAAATGTGACTATATATGACTACATCATAGTCCCTTCAAATATTTGAAAGAAAACAGATAAATAACAAAAATAAAACTTTTTTAAAAACAAGTAATATATGGGATTGAATTTGAATGTGTTCTTATGGTGGAATTGGTGAACATTTCATTGTATAAAGTGTTAACATAAGCCAGCTAATACAAGTCACAAGCCCTGTGGCCACCTTACAAAGACTTACATACGCATTTCCCATACAAATATCTTCGTCTTTGTGGTACTGGGAAACAAATATTTTGTTAAAATAAACAGTATTTTAAACGATATAAATGCGGTTATCCAACAATAAATATATTTGCTACTGTATAATTTTGTTATATTTTGAATGAATAAATATTTATAGAAAACAGTGTCAGTCCTTAAAGTGTTATATTTTAGAAAATACATTCCCAACTTAATTTAATAATTTATACTTCCCCTCCCCCGAAGTACAGAACATGTTTCAAAATAGAAAACACAGACCCGCTCGTATGTTTTACGTGCAGAAAGTGACCAGGCCTGAAATTGAGCAATTTCCACGGGCGGTCCATCACCAAGTGCATCATTTAATTATACTCAGCATGGATACGGGGGATAATTTGATGATGTACTGGAGTAATGCACAAAATTAGGCTGTGCTTACGTATCTCCAGTATCGTGCGAGCAGAATGACTCTGAAGCTGACAGATATATGTACCGAGTAATGTGATGTGAGTATTGAGCAATCATTATGACAATTATTAGTCAACACGAATAATTGATTGAATTATCCATATTTGAATACGTATAAAACGCTCAACAAAAATCAAATGCTCAATGTTCCAGTATTAACATTTTTATTGCAACCAAATTAAATTATTATTCCTATTTAAAAATTAATGGAATTATTGATTTTACGTATTCGGCTCAAATTTTCCCACATTATAATTAATAATATATTAAATATTGTCACAGGATGATATTTATTATATTATTAATTATACTGTGACTTTAGGAGATAAATAAAAATACTAAAACAATTTAAAAATTTTAAACCAAAGAAAGTCACCGCAATCTTAATTTTTTAGTCAATTAAATGTCTCCAGAATATTTCACACAATTATCTATTAATGCGCTGTTTCTAATGCTTTGATCACGTTCTAGTAAACTCCGTTCAATGTTCGTTCGTAGAAACACTTCTCGCCTCGGTATTTCTTTATTTTTTCACTGTCAACGGAACATACTGCCTAGTCACACTGTGCTCACTCTATTACAAGTATCGCGTGGTGTAATACCACCGTCACGAATCACTGATCGCACTGGTTTTATCGCTGAGATTTCACACTTGTTATCGTCATGAATCAATTAATGATCACATGTTGCGAGACGCCTTTTATAGATAAATTCCATCGAGTGATTGTTCTAGAGTTTACGAGAGGCTTGTAGTGTTTAGTGCATAATGAAATGCTATGAAATCTTCGAGAGAATTCGGTCACCAATGACTGAGCGTGAGTTGTGTGACGCTGTTGTATTGTTGTCAGTATTCAGTAGGTTCACCGTTTCGTTGCAATAAAAATCCTATATATCGCAAAATGCTGCAAATTGTCAAGTTTTCAGGGGAGAGAGATATAATAAGCTTTTTTAGAGACTGAGGTTTGATTTTTAGTTTATTTAAAGCAATAAGTAATCAAAATTATAACAGAAATACGTATATGAATGAATAGCATTTTTTCTTTGAAATATATTGAAATGTTTTAGATTGTTTCATAAACTATAGTTTTTGTGAAAATTTTTTGATGTTACAGATAGAATAGTTTATTTCGCGTACATAACTCGATATATACTACATTTATGTACTTTATCATCGATAATTTTAACTTAATTATATTTTCTGATTGCTATAAATTTATCAGGCTATACTTAAAAAAATATGCTGGATAAAAAATAACACGAAAACTCTGGAATATTGAAGAGCATATTCTGATCAAATTACCTTTATAAATTAATGAAAAATATAACAAAGAAATATAGACTAGCACTTATTTCTAGTCAATATTTCCAATAGTCCAGTCAACTAGAACTAATTTTTTCCACCGAAGGTTTAACCGAATTTGCCACATTTAAAATTAGATTCAACACAACAGATCATAAGCCCTGGGCCATCATTTAAAAATACATCTTAAAAAGACGCGTTTCTCATATTCATAGCTTCGTATCCGTGAGACTTCTTTAATTTATCTTAATTAGTTAATCATCTCTCTGGGGAAAAAATCCAGTAACCGTGTTCGTAGAACATACCTACATATAAAAATATTGTTAATATTTTGTTAATTTAAAGTGTATTCTAGTATATTTTTGTAAGCTTGTTTTTATAACAGGCTTTTAAACTATTTCCTTGGGTACAAAGCCTTCGCAGTCATGAATTTCGCCCCTTATGGAAAACGAGAAAAATCAGAAAAGCTGTCTCCATGGCGACGGTTCCGACCTTTTCACCCGTAATGGCCAATAAATAATTGGGCATTACCATAAAATAATACAATTTTTGCGACCTCCGATTATGCCTACAGGTACAAGTTAATCTATTAATAAAGTAATGCGTTAAACGAATTCGTATTATGATGTATTTTAAATTCGCTCTAATTTATTACTCATGTGCGTGCATTGTTCAAACAAGGTTAAAGTATTAAGAACCAATAAATTGATTAGTTAATGAACGTAATTAGTTTATCAAATTAAGATGATTATAGTAACTTAAGAAGTGAAATTACTTTAACCGCACTTATGTAGATACAATAATAACATATACAATAACAAGATATATTAAATTATCGGCATCCATCGCTTGTTCTGTACCCACCATTAGTGTTAATAACAAATAAAATTGATCAATTTGTAGCAATCCATAGACGTTCATTTTTTCAGTAAAACGGTACATCCAAATATTCAATCAATCAATTTCAATCAAAATATGAGACGAGAAAACGCTTAGTAGCTCGGTTTCTTACAGAATAAGAGCGCCAGACTTACACTATAGTATCAAACCTGAAATATTTTCGGTAGAATGCATGAAAATTGTAGTAGGTAAGAATATTTGGATATTAAGACATTTGAGTTCGGGGGATTTTGGCAGATAACATGTAATACAGGTCCAAAAAAATCTATAAATAAAACTTTAAAATAGAAGGTATCAGGTACTCAATATTATTAAATAGTAACCGAATAAGATATATATAAAATTCTATGTTTTACTCCCTTTATATTAACTTGTGGCGTCTGCTTGTCTTCTTGTCTGACGAAAAAACTTTGGATCCATTTTAAACCCCTTTCCCGTGATCCAATCGAGCTGAAACTTTGCAAGCAGACTCGTGGCGATAATCAAGAAGATCTATCAAATTTTCGTTAAAAATATTTTCATACAACTTATTAAGTTGTATGAAAATATTTCAACGCGTCTGGTAGACGCGAATCCTGATTATAGTATAATATTGGATTTTTGGAAATTTCTTATTACTCCCTTTCGTAGCGTCGCCCGATCGAAGCCCAACGCGTAGGTTAAGCGAAAAAAATGTTTCAACTAGTAAATGAGAAAGGGAGTATAATAAAAACTTGGTTTTTATGGATTAATTTTTTTCAATTGATTCAGCAACATTGTAGATTGCCATTTTCAAATATTTATTGTATTATTTATATGCATCTACTTATATTTTATTAATTACACCTACATGTTTCTGAAAGACCTTTCCATCGTCAAAGTGTTTTATAAATCACTCAAATGTCAAAATATCAAAATCCTTTTACCTACTTTACAGTAGTGTACATTTACAGAAAATATTTCATGTTTGATACTATAAGGTAAGTCTGTCGATCGCTGGCTCTTAGACTATTATGAAATATTATCGTCAAGGGATTTTAAAGCATTAATATAAAGTGATGTGACTTTCTAACTAAGTTTATCAGACATAATAATATTTTTTTAAAACAATTTTAGGTAAGTCGCTTCGAAAAATGCTCAGAAAAAAATCTATCTACTGATAAAAACATTGGCCTGAATTCAGAGTCAATACTTAGATGATTTAAAGGTTAAGGTACGCCTTAAAAGACTAATTTTCAGTACAAAGGACACTTTTAAGGCATACCTTAACCTTTAAATTGAATTCTGAATTCGAATCATAGAAGTCATCGGGATGCGAAGTTGCCAAGTTCATGTATGTGTTATTGCTAAGTGAGACACTTATTTATGTCATTGAAAGCAACCATCTTTGATTTATAATTTTTCTCTAAAACCTACTAGGTGGCGCGAGTCTTTCAATTTATGTAATGACTACATTTTTTCAATAGATTTATCGATTTATTTAATTTTGTTCCAACCAGACTACATTCCGAAAAATTTCTATCTTAATAATAAATTAAATATAAATAATAAATTAAACTTTGAAAATATATTCGTGCCAATAAGTTATTCAAACAAACGTAGACTTTTTTTTATAAAATGAATTCATTAATGTTCAGAAAAAAAAACTTTAAAAATAATAACTTTCACTATTAATGTTGGTAACAATTAGAACATTTTCAAAGATTCGTCAACATCAAAAATATTGCAAATACTGAACATAAGAATAAATGATGACGTGAGGAGTGGGGGAGATTAGATTCGGGTGGGTGTAGGGGCGTGGTCACTAAGCGCAGAAGAGAGGATGTGATAGAAGATGTTCGTATATTTATTACATCTTTGTTACAATTAATCGCTAGTTTTCTTAGATACCTAGTTTCTTTCCTTTTCCAAAATGAAAATAGCGGACGCGCGAAGGTAGTCAAAACAGGAGGGTGGAGCGCCACACTGTCCTGAGACTCGTAATTCGCCACCACCGATACTAGCATCATATACATCTCTTACTATTCTCTTCTCATTCGTGCGTTCAGCATGAGCAAGTGTAACTCCTAAGCGACCCTGTTTCGTACAGGAACAAAAAATGTTTTTTTGTTGTTGTTGAGGTTGGATCGCCGATAACTCAGGTGTTGTCTAGTAAAAGAAATGTTGTTGGTCCGGAGGCAGAAACATGAATGATTTTGCTTTTTTTTAGCTCCACATTTATTTATTATCAGAATACCTTGTGGCCTGGCTTGAGTGGATATTTATTTATTTATTTATTTAATACACGGTATATAAAGATGTGTAGATTAATAGGTAATAAAAAAAAGGAGTTAAGGTATAATTCTATCAAAAACAATTAATAAAGTGATATATAAAGAAAAATAAAACATTAAGTGAATAACATAAAGTATAACAAAATTACATCAAATGAAATAATAGTTATCAAATCAAATATGAAAGTCAACAATCAATAAAACTATAACAAATTAAAATAATTATGTCTGAAATTCAAGAAGCAACAAAATTACAACAAAATGAAATACAGTAAACAAATCAAATCTGAAACTGAAGAAGCAATAAAAACGACAGTAAAATAAAATGAAATGTAAAATTCAAAAATCTAAAAACAAGAGATAGACATGACATCAATAACTAATTATAAACGACCAAATTCGTCTAGAAGAGCTTTCTTGTAGGCGGCTAGTGTTTCCGAAAAAACATCCGATAGGTAGCCATACTCGTTTCCTAACCTATGGAGCCTTCTAATAGGTGAGCTATAGAGATAATTTACACTAACATTGTCACAATGAAACGATATAATTTGTCTAGTGCTCCTGGAAGGGATGTGATAAAAATTTAGCTGCGTTAGTTCTGAACTGTTATAATAATTATTTACGATTTTATACAGTAATGCGAGGTCATAATATATTATCGCTATCCTCACACAAATGAAACAGGGCTCAATTTTACCCCCTCCACTTATTTTAATTTTAAACAATAATAACCCATCGGCGACTTCGGTACCGTGCCAGAGTCGCCTGTACTAAAAAAACTTGAGTAGAAATTAACCACGTGATGATGATGATATTATTTATTTTAATAGCAATGCAAAGACTTTAACCGTTTACGAGAGTCGGAAATGACAGACAATCGAATGTCATTTTTCTCCGGAAGCTCCCCGATGTAAGCCTCCATCTAAAAACAAATCCATCTAATATTCTGATGGCGTGAGTAAACAGGATATCCGCCATTTACATTGGAGCGTTTATATTTGCAACAGAGAACATCACAAAAAAGGCGATCCACGAATAAGTATAGGGAGTCAATAAACTACCCTACAAAATGATTATTCAAATTGATAAATACGCTACAAATAACGGCACTGGGTAACCGAAAAAGTTTGCGTCACGATATCTTTCACCTATTCAAGTACCACGATAACTATGATACTATGTTTTTAAATAGAGATGCGTTCATAGAGTACTTATCGCAAAAATTTCTTGATATTTTCAAACTAAACTTAATGTTCGTTAAAAGATAATAGGACTAACTTGGTGGATTCCTAGATTCCTCAAACCGAATTCCAAAAACGGAGCAATATTCTTCATTTCACAATAATTTAATACACTTATCACTCGTCTGTGGAACACTTTATATTCGCTCGGTAGGTATATTTGCCGTCTGTGGAACACTTTATATTCGCTCGGTAGGTATATTTGCCGTCTGTGGTCGCAATGAATTGCCCCTTCGCTTGTTAGGTACTCCCTTAATTATTGTCGCTGATATTTCGCTAGCCACAATAAATCACCGCTGGTCGCTTTTGGTTTCGCTTATCTGCGGTTTCAGCAAAGCGCTAAAACCATCCAATTTACTGTAAAATGTCCAGAGTGCGGTAAAATCCTCGCGTAATTAAGTAAATTATAATAACTACGCGTAATTCTTACCGTTTCACAGTCTCGTGATATTGTATTAGTATTTCTACACACTATAACATTTTTTTTTTTATTGTAGTGGTTTTTGATGTACGTACTTGTGTGTGGGCGTACGTGGATGCGTGTGTATCTGCGCCAGTGAAGAATTCCATTTACGGGCACATTACAAGCTTGCTCGGAAAGACAGGCGGTCGCGGGATAAACCAAAGACGGTATATTGTTGTATTCTGTCCGAAAAAAATGTGTGAAGATAGCGCTGGATTATTATTGAGAATCCAGACTCTTACACGTAAAAGAAGAAACGTCCACGTCTATAGAAAAAATCTTAAGTATATTAGAATTCAAGCATTTTTCAAGGACATTTTCTGCCTCTTCTCTGTACAAGAATCTTGAAGAGGTTAATTTTGTCGTGAAGCAAATCTCTTGGGCTAATTGGTCCTGGTTATTGTCGCGTATTTTCTTTTACTTGTGATACTTGGTACACTGCCGAAATGAATCTCCGAGATAAACGAAAGTACAAAAATCACTCATTTATTTTACTCAGAGTAAAATGACTCATCCAATACATTCCGAACTTTACCGAATTATGGAATGAGAAATCTTAATTCAAAATTCATGCAGAAAAATTACACGTAAATTTGTTTTTCAGCCACACTTCTAATGGTGTGTTTTCACCGATGATACTTTGATCTCTGAGATTCGGTACAGGCCGACATATATCTGCTGGTAGCGTATTTTATTCTGCATAAAAAATACATGCGGCAATAAATCTTGGTTCGCTTCATGCCCAAATTTTTCAGATATGTAATCGTAAAAGGAAAACAAAGAATGTTCAAAATGATTTATAATTATTATAAAATCGGCAATCATTTTCATAAAACCATAATAATAAAGTGTCGGGTGCAATAATAATTCTAAGAGGCATTTTTACCGTATCGTTTAAATAACCGCCGTAATCGATCGAGAAAACGTAACCACGCCATCGGGTATTATTATGAGCTCTCAATATAATATCTAATATACTTTTCGATAAAATACCTTTACCTTCAGAGAATTAGAAACACCCATGGCGACATCAACTTGTGTTGAAGTAATATTACATTATAAAATATAATATTGTGATCAAATAAATAGGTTTCCGGTGATACTTCTTAGCCAATATCGGAATATAGATACCTTATTTTACGAGTGTACCTTGATACGCATACTTTAAGAGTCACGATTAATTAATGAATTAAAGCCTGTATTCAGATAAAAATAGTATTTAAAAATAGTATTTTTAATTAGGTGTTTAAATTTGCCTAAACACGATATGCCATTATTTTTGACGCTCTCGTATTGAAGAGTATGAATAAATTTATTTTAAATTACATTTTGTGCACATGAAATGAATCCATGCGGAAATGATATGAATATTTTTCTACTTACTTACTTACTTGCCATCACGCTGTTTCTCCGTGGGGGTAAGCAGAGAGAATAGAGCGCCACACTCTTTTTTTTTATAAAAAAAAAGAGTTGCGAACACGGAATACGTGTCATATCAATATTCTTACTATTTTCAAACTAAGCTAAATGCTTGTGCAATGAAAACAGGATTAACTTGCTAGTCTGGAGTAAAGTTCGAACCCGCGACCTTTGGTTCATGAGAGTCCTAATTACAAAAAACAACAAGCTACTCTTCTTCTATCCTGACTTACTTCTCTCCTTACACAAACTGACGCACAAAATTTCGCCTCATCCACATTCATACATCTTCGCGTGCAAGCTCGACGGTTGTTGAGGCTTCAAACGGGACTATCTTCCAGTATCTAGTTAATCTGATCGTGCCGCGTCTTCCGCGGTCGCCCTCTCTTTCTGGCACCATCAACACTCGCGTTGTATACCTTTCATACCATTATTTCCTCATTCATTCGCTCAAAATGCCCAAACCATCTGAGCGACCCTTTTTTAATTCTATTAAGTACGCTTAGATCAACTTTACATTCATTCCTAATATCTTCATTCTTTACTCTATCATAAACGGATTTATCTCATCTCCTTTGTACTGCATTTTTCTAAGATGTCTTAATAACAGAACGGGCTTAATGTTGATCCAAATTGTTTAATATTAATTAAAAAATAATCAATTCCACAGGTCAATGATCATAAAATAAAAAAATTACCACTTAATACAGAAGGGTATTTCTTCTAGGATGCTCTCAGAAGAAATATCCTTTTATTAATCCTGTATAATTTTTGTCATCCCAGTTAATCATATGGCTATATCTGGGTTAACCTTTTGCCTACAAATGAGAGCAGAATCGTGTTCATAAATATTCCGTGAAAATTATTCCGTTCCCATATGAGTAATTCATACATCTCCGTGCTGAATAGCACGGAATTGTGATCATAACGAATCATCATAAGAATTGTGATGATAACATCACTGAATTGTGATGTTATAACTAACTCTGACGAGTCAGTTGAATGAAAATGCAAGTGAAGTTAATGAGTGAGTCCCGCACACAAAAAGGATAATCTCGGGTAAGCCTGATAATTTGAAACATTTTTCTCCTACAATTAAATGTGCACAAAGTACCCAACCCTGAGACTGGGTTCACCTAGTACAATGAGCGTTGGATATAAAAATATATAATTTTAACAATATTTTTTTATTCATGTTCTAAGATCACAATTACTGGGTTTTGTCCACAGAGGGATAATTATTAATTAAGATAAATTTTACAAGTCTCACAGAGACGAAGATTTATATGGGAAATATGTACGGAAGTCTTTGGAAGGGTTACCACAGAGCTTATGACCTGTGTTAAATTGCTTATTCTTTTTCTACAATTGCATTTATTACACTGTACAGCAATCATCAATTCTACCGTGAGAACATCCACACTTGGTAAGTGTTCACCAGCTATAAGTTTTTTTTAAATTAAATTTATACATATTCGTCTCTGTAAGACATATATATATATATATATACAATTGTTTTTGTAGTCAATTAAATAATCCTTATTCTATTATACATTAGAATTAAATAAATAAATAAAAATCCGTGCTAATTTAAGGAATCTGTCTATTCAAATATTTATTTTGTAATTACTTTATAGTACTTCTCACGATGTCTTTCTTACTCTGTATGCCTTATTTCTTTAAATAATTCTTGCTGTATACCTTATTCCAATATATATTTTACGTATTATCTCTGTTTATTTATACATATTCTCTTATTAAGTTTTATTACTATTATTATTATTATTATTTATAGTACATGCCTAGTTATTAACAGCATAACCTAAATCGTTTGCCTAGTATAGGTACATCACTGTATTTTAAATTAATTTTGTTAAATTATCACGTCGATAAGGTGAACATTTAAAAACTCGCACTATTTTAAAATTCTTTTTATATTCTTTGAATTTTTAAATCTAAGTATTCTTTCAATTTTTAAAGAGCATTCAAATATTCGCACCGTATATTAACATATTGTTGAACAAATAACAATAAGGTCCCGCAACGTAATCCGTAAAGCAATCGTACGAGCATCTTGCCACAGCCGTATTTTTCCAGACATTATTTTCCGTCTTCAAATTATAAACGACGTAAAGCATTTAAAGAAAGCTCTCGAGAGCTCCGAAATACGATTGAGGGCCAAATAGGATATTGCGAGAACCTTCTCGTCTTATTTTCTTACCCGTACATCGTCAACCCTCCCCGCGATATTAAGTTTATAAGTAATATTGCTATTCTGTTTATACCTATACTCGGCAAACTTTTTCTACGTGCCTGGTGGTGCTTGTTCGCGCTGCTCCATAAATTGGGGCTATCCGCAAAGACCCACACCTTTTGAAAGCGTATTAACTTTCTGGAAATTTCTGGAGGCTTACGGGATCTTCTGACAAATTAATCAATTCCGTGTCAGAGAACTGCAACTTTCCCTGTTGAACGAACAAATGGTGAAACCGGAAATAATTGGTTTAGAGTTTTAAACAAATATACAAAATTAATAATACTTTTTCTTCTTCTTCTTCTTCCTGGACAGTTAGTCCCATTTACTTGGGGTCGGCCTTTCTTGTCCGCTTCCTCCATTGAGCACTGTTTTGCTATTGTGCTGTACTCTCTTTGAGTTGATCTTCTTTTAGGTATTTTTCGACGTACCGTCGTAAACCAAATGGTTTTTTCCACGTCCACGTTTGCGTTTTGTCGTTTAGGGCAAGCTTCACATTTGGTCTTCTGAGCATGACTATATTATATATCGCAGACGTTTCTCTTTGATTTTGTCTTTAATTGGAGCGATTTTAAAGCTATCTCTTATGTACTCATTACGAACTTTGTCTAGCAGTGTGACACCCACTGACCAGCGTAACAAGCGCATTTCTATTGTATGTAGTTTATTAAGGTGTTGTAAATCTCCAACCCACTCCTCGAGCCATCCTTTAGTCTTAAGTTTAGTATTAGCAATATTACTGAAGATGATGCTTGAGCATCGAAAACATTCTAATTGTTATATTCAAATAGTGAAACTAAACAATGTTACCATTTTTCAATATGATCAATAATATTAAATAATAATGCAGCTGTGGGGGAAAGAGACGGCTATAATAAGCCAACAATAGGGAAGGATGGTATGTAAGATCCTATATCGAAGGCTGAAGAAGAAGAAGAATATAATTTTAATTTTGTTTATGTCTATCCTCCGACTTTCAATTTTTAGTGTACGTTGTTTCCTGATGAAGGGACCACTGGCCTCGAAACATGTTAATTTTTCAACAAATTAGTGGTTAATACAAAATGTTTTCTATTTAATTATAAGGGTTATTTGGAAAACATTAATCCTCGCAGGACTATATTCCTGCCTTGATTATGAGTCGAAAATGTTCAAGCTAATATGACCTAATATCGATAGTTATGGAGATATGCGACATGAAAGTTTGCATTTTTTGTCAATATATCTGACTTATTTTTTGTAAAACGTTGGACTATCATTACAGTTACTTATATCTAATAGGAAAAAATCATTTCCTTTAATAAAAAAATAAATAATAAAAACCTTCAAATTCCAATTGGAAAACATTCCAATTGGAAAATTTTCAGAGTTTTTATCATTTTATTTAACTTGTATTAAAACGGATGATTATTCGTAATCGATCTAAAATACTATAATGATAGTCCAACGTTTTACAAAAAAGAAGTAAAAATATTTTTTAAAAAATGCAAAAGTTGATGTCTCATATCTCCATAACTATTGATATTAGGTCATGATAGCTTGAACACTTTCGACTCATAATCAAGGCAAGAATGTAGTCCTGCGAGATAATCTAAATAATATTATTTTTTCATGCTGCTAATTTGATTTTTCAACATTTTGATAATATAACAAAACAGTGGTTTATACAAAACGTTTTCTTAATAATATTTAAATTATATTGACTTCATGAACAGATTACTAATTTAACCCTTTTCTACGCTCGTAATATCCAGAACTGTGGCAATTTAAAGTATAATGGAATGCCATCATATGCAATGCACTATAATATTCAAACGGTATTTAGCGGAGGCTCGTACCAGACCGCTGGCACCGAGCGCCTCGCTCCTTGCCAAGTGCTTCGGGGACCGGCTCTAATCTCAGGCAGGCTGATCGATATTTACACTGCGATCCGTCACGTCCGTCGGCCGGGCGAGCTGCTCTCTCGGTCCACTATTGATATAATATTAAAAATTTAATATTTGCACCGGAATATTCCGCTTCAATAACGTTTAAGGAGTGTACACGCAAAGGCAGCCACCGAGGTGCTTCTGAGATGAATATAAAAAGCCTGTCACCCCCCAAGGAAATTTCTCTGGAATCTAGGAAAACTGCATCTTATTTTAAATAAGTTTTTGAAAACGATTGCCACCACATTTTTCTTTTATACACGTATATAAATAAATCAATCAATCTATATATATATAATATATATATATATATTGTGAAACACGGGTTTCTTTATATGTATATACATATATATATATATATATATATATATATATATATATATATATATATATATCTATATATACATATAAAGAAACCCGTGTTTCCTTATCCGCCAAGTTTTCTTCACAATCAGATACCACCGCCCCCGGTGGTTATGGTGGTGGATAGCCCTTGATGTCCCATTGAAAATGTGCGAGTTTGGTGGCGGTGGCTGAGCGTGGGTGGGAGTTGGTGACACAAATGTGCATTCTAGCACGTTGTTTTGTTATGTTTTGAAGGCCGCAAATGCTTCAGATTGTTTCAAAATAGGCGTGCTGACTGTGTCGGTGAGTCAAGAAGGTTCCGGAAAAACCTGCTCTAGAAAGTTCTGAAAGGAGAAGGTTCTAGAAAATTCCCGAAAGTTCTATAAGGTTCTAAACTGAGTGGCGAAGTGTGTCGGTGTGTCTAGAAGGTTCCTGTACGTTCGAGTTTCTTTAAAGTTCTGGAAGGAGAATGTTCTAGAAGGTTCGCAAAAGTTCTATGACGATCCAAACAGTGTTCTAAAAATCTACGCGTGCGAAGCCGCGCGGGCACAGCTAGTAATATTTAAATGTTAAATATATATAAAATCGACATTAATTCTTATTTTAGTATGAAGCGGTCATTTTTTCACGCGACACATCCTAGGGGACACGCACATTGCTACATTTCTTTTGGTAGTGATTTGGAAAAATAATTTTTGGAAGATATTAAGGAGGTACCTATATTTCCTTTAAAATATCGCAATTAGTACATTCTAAATTAGCTTTTTTCGGTGACTGCAGTCAAATCATTTATTACATTTTTTGGATATTGCTGCCTTTGTTTTTATATCGCTCATATCTGACTGGCTGGGAAGGAAGTGTAAAAACAGTAATAAAGTACTATAATACGACAAAAGGTTCATGAACGATTGGTCCAACAATAAAGATTCACGACAAGTCCTACGCTATAAAAGATCCACGCGACGAAGTCCAACGACATAATGACATCAAACATCACTGTTATTTCCGTCTCCAAAATCAGATATAATCCTGACTGCTTGCTATCCGGAAACACTAAAATACTTGTATATAAAACGCTCACCAGACCAGTCCTCATGTATGCAACTGAGACATGGGTACCAACTGAGAGGAAGGTACGAGCACAGGACGTTTTTGAAGGAAATTTTGTGGCGGATCTTTGGACCGGTTCTAGACAGTAAATTTTGGCTTTGGCAGACTATAACAATGAGCTCTGTGCTTTGTTTAAGGATCTAAGCGTTACAAAAATTATAAAATTCAATGGCTGGGTCATGTGGAGAGAATAACTGAATACGCATCAAGTCCCTGCTAGATTCAAGTCCAATAGTGCGAAGGAGATTAGGAATGCCAAAAAGGCCAAGGGATGGAGCGACAATATCCTCAAAGACATACCTGCCTCGAAGATTCAGAACTGGGGAGAGCTGGCACAAGACCGAAATGAGTGGAAGATCTTGAGGAGGCCCAGACCCTCCAGGGATTGTAATGGGGATGAATGTAAAAAAAAACTAGTTTTTTTTATTTAAGAGCTTTAAATAAATTAATAAATAGACAACGGTGAGAATTCTTCACAATTTATTTAAAACGTACCTGATGAAATCATTTTTAATAAAATCAAAAAAATATAACCTTACACGAAACATAAAAAAATTAGGTTACTGTGGTTACTGTGGTAAAAAAATTAGGTTAGGTTAAGCTAAACAAAAGTGCAGTAAGTGTCTTATACAAGATCCTGGCCTGTTTGTTTCTTAGGGCAGTTACAAGTACTGCACTTTTACTTGGTAAAAAACATTTTGAAATTTTGTTTGTTGTGATTATTTCGATAGATCTAAGATTGTCACAACATCTATGGATCTAATATTGTCACAACAGCTTTTGTCACATGAGCCAAAAGGCTCAAAAGAAGTAACAGGCTGTAAAAACAGGTAACCTCCCTTAACGCGGGTTATAGAGGGTGAAATATTTTGGTTTTAAAGAAATTATTATATACACATAATAACGATACACAAAAAAGTCTATCTTTCTAAATAATAATCACCACTGAAACACGAATCATTTATATTCAGTCATTTTAAAAAAAAGGACAAATTTTATCAACATGTGCTAACTGAAATATTTTTGCCGTTGGAAGCGACCACCGTTTTTACAATGTTAATTGACCTTTTGATTAAAAGTAAAGTTTTCAAAACTTTCAGATTTTCTTTTGCTTAGCTTAAATTTTGTAATTTTTTTATAAGTTTTTAATATCTGTGACAATCATAAGAACACCGTAAAAAAATCTTTCAGTTTCTAATTTTGAGAAAACAAAATTATAAAGAACTATCACCCACTCAACTTTTAATAATACCTAAACAATACGATCAGTTTTATAATGTACTAGCGTTGGACTTTGTTATGTTATGTAATATGTTAACTTATATCCTAGCATATTTCACACGGACTATATTAAGTTATAGTTCGTTATTGAAGAAGATTAATGGATTAATATTATATTTTAATTAGAAACATCCTGTTGACATTGATGGGAAATTACTAATTTTTATATATTGAATCTATTCAAATATTTAACGAAACTACGGTGGCATAATAATTTACCACGATGATAAAATTAATGGATCTTTTCAAATAGATTATTTTTTGTTTTATATTACCATACGCTACGGGGACAGCTGTCAATATGTTTATTTTATGTTTATATGCATTACAGAAAAGACAAATGAATGAGCTGGACATGAGGAATTTATCCACATTGTTGTGTACGCATCGGTAAACACAGATATTCTACACACAAAGCGTAGAATTCAATTCTATAATATTTGTGACAAATAACGATATCGTTAAATATTTGTAATTTTTATAAAATTTTCACCGATGCTAAAAATATTTCCAGAGAAATATTACCTACCCAATTTGTAATGACAATAAATTAATACTTTTGTAATTAGCTACTGTTTTGTGGTTATTCATTCTTTATTAAATTTAACATAGAATAAAGTCAATTGAACAAAGTGAATTTTTATGTTTAATTTAATTAGCAATTCAAAATTCGATGTGCTTAAAATTAATAAATAATGATATACCATATTATACTATAACTACTAATATTTTAAATGGCCTACCTACGACGAATGTATACTATCAATACATTTTATTTAACTTTATGTAGATATTATATATTTATTGTATAGCGTTATCGTATTTTCTAGTTAAACAAAGATAAATGGCAGAGGCGTGCAGTGAGAACATTGCAGCATGACATTTATGTGAGCATTTATTTGTAAAAAAATCGAATTCAAAGATATATGTCGTAATATTCCTATTTCAATCTCGTATTACTCATATTTCAATTAATCATGATTTTCTGTCACATAAATATTTTATTTCAATGTATTTTCTAAAATATGTGTCCGCGTAAAAATCAAGCTTCAATGTAAGCACTGCACGCGCCTGATAAATCGGCACGAGGCAGTTTTATTATATTTTACCACCAAGCAACATACATTTTTCCACGTTAGAACTAGTCTAATCAGCTTACAATATGAAGAATCTTTATGAACCCACGCAAAGAAGAGACCGAACAACGGTAGAATGGAGCTCAGGAAAAGAATAGTTTAGATCACAAAAGGTATTTGTACTACTCCGACGGCATAGGACGATTGAGATACTCTTTTTATAAAGCGGTGAAAACCTTCCACTTTACGCAAAAAGTCTACGTACGTAAGTATAATCTGCATTCAACAAAGGTGAAAGGTCCAACACGTGTAGCTGAATAGAATATAGACCCTTGTTTGTATATATATATATATATATATATATACATGGCCTGCGTCCATGAAATGAGATACGGTGAGAAATATCCGAGACTTAGTTGAGATAAAACTCAATACCGTGTACACGTATTGACGTTTGGATCTTGGGGTTAACTCCGCGCACACGGCGTTCAATTTGACAGTTTGACAAATGAATGGCTTTAAATTAGAAATATTTATTTTATTTTAATTTCTGCAATGAAAATTCAAAACTACCATAAGAGCAAGTTGGACTGATATTTGAAGTATGATATGCTTAAGTCTCTGAACTTTCATAATCCCGACTCATATAAATGATCTGAGTTATCTAAATTGTCTATATTTTATTGCACAAACTTTGAGATAAATATTTTGAAATTAGGTTTGTCAAAGGAGGATGGATCATTTTTCTTCATCTTACTAATTCTAGATTGGGAATGTTTCAACTCTATTATATATTTTATTGACTGTGTGAAAGACTATCATTGACGTAA
The DNA here is from genome assembly GCA_016648135.1 of Agrypnia vestita. NCBI lineage: Eukaryota > Metazoa > Arthropoda > Insecta > Trichoptera > Phryganeidae > Agrypnia > Agrypnia vestita. The sequence goes on from JADDOH010000020.1 coordinate 24,801, forward strand.
AATAAATAATTCCGTCAATTTAAATTATTATTGAACACGTGGAAAGTGGGAAGTAGGTAGATAATATATATTTATAAAAAACAAAAAAAAAATCAAGCGAACATAATTATTAATATTATTGACAAACTAAGTGTTCTACCAGATGATGATACATTTTTTTCCTACTAACAGCGAGCATTATTTTAATCTTAAAATGAAGTGTTTTCATTTTAATAATTCAGAAATTAAGGCTAACCAACAAGAATTGAATTTTAGAAGAAAATATATTCTAACCTCCACTGCCTTGAGTCTGAAAACGTGTTAAGGAATGTAAAAGTCATATCGCAAAAGGGAATAATATCATTTGGAGCCTGGTGCTTTGGAACCAAGTATTTTTTTAGAACCGCGATTCTTTTTTATCTCGAACAAAACATATATTTTTAGAATCATTTTTTAAGATTGCCATTTCACCAGAAGAACATTGCTCTGCACATTTCTTGCTTGTTGGCATTCTCCAAGGTAGATAACGGGGAAGACGAGCCACAGATAATTACAGACGTCGACAGTTTACTCTTATTTTTTTCAAGATCGGTTCAGTGATATTGTTTCGTATATTATTTATGGAGTCTATTATTTTAATAAAAAATGTGACAGGAATAAATTTTTTATATACCTATCCAATAAATTTTAGGAGTTATTCGCACAACAAATATTTTAAAATAATAGCAAAAGTATTTTCACACTCTATCAACTGTTTATTCAATAAATTTATGAATTCGGTAATCAGTTTACGTCAGATTGATTTTCGATAAATTAACAATCAAATGCAGTTTATCTGCAATAATTTTGTGGTAACCGCATAGATATTAATGAATGAGGGACATGTCCATTTGGTTCGATATATTTCGTGTATATTTTTGATAAATAAAGCTTGCAAAACAACACAAAACATTAATCGATTTGAGTTCCATTCAAATATGTGCACTGTTATTTTCAATCATTACAAAGTAAATAAATTTTATTAAACGAACTTTATAATTATTTATTTTTGTCAGTGTAATAAAGTTTATTTTTTCCAATTCAAAATTATTACTGGAAGACCACTTCTGTCCTGTAAACCTCAAGAAAAAGTATGCTTAGAGATGCAAGCATTATTTGTTTTCTTATTTCATTACAATAGTTTTACCAACACAATTTAAATACCTTTAAGAAGCCACAGATTATCATGTCTACGGCTCGTATGAGCATGATGTTAGTCTTGTGCCTTTATATATATTGTAACAAAATGGTAAGCAGAAAAAAATTCGCATTGTCTGAAATCTTTGTAATATGTCACTTTAGATCAATACTATAGAAAACTCTAGAACATCCTACAGTACTCTACAACAACTACAACATTCGGGAGGCGTATGAAATAACCTAATAATTATAATTTATTTATTTATTAATTTACGTAATGAAATAAGGAATTGATAAATTGATATTATATAAATAAATAATTGATATGGAAGGAGAGTGACTGCGGGTAACAAAGTAGATGGTGTTCTGAATGCAATTATGATCAATAAGAACCTGTCAAAAAAAGCAAGATTAGAGGTACATAAGACGCTCTAGTGCCAACTCTGATGTATGGAAATGAAGCCTGAAATTGGCAAAAAAAATGAAAGTGGAAATGCGATCACTAAAGCACTTGTGTGGAAAATCTTTGGTCGATAGAGTGAGGAACAAATCAAAAGTGAATTATTTAATTAACTAATATTAAGTGAATTACAAAAGTGAAAGATAGATTAAAGAAATTAGTGTTGAGATGGTTTGGTCATGTAGAACGTATGAGCGAGGAAAGAATAGTTAAGAAAATATATATGGCAAGTGTTGAAGGTAACAGGAATAGAGGGCGTCCGCGAAAGACCTGGCATGATCAGATTCTACAAATATTGGAGGATGGCCCTGTTAAAAGCCTCATCAACCGTAGAGCATGCATGTATCTGGCCGAAGCAAAAGTAGTGTGCCAAGATACAGGAATATGGCGTTCTATCCTCTCTGCCTATTCCTGCGGGGAAACGGGGTGATGATTTGTTAGTTAGTTATAAAGTAGTTCGCAAAATAATAATTTGGATACCTGCAGTAAGACCAGATTTTTAAAATTTTAATACCAATTCTTAAAACAGATTATACTGCTCGTAATTTCAAATTACTTTTATATCTATTGTTTATATCTTTAAGAGATTCTTGCATTCTTATAGAGCAAAGCCACAATTGATACCTTTAAATATAACTTATATTTTTATACCTTTCTCTTCTCTCCGCCAGTTTTACGTTTTACGGTCCCTGCCCACTCGTTTTTTTTTACACGAGAATCGAATCAGTTTTGCATCCGCTACTGAAATTAATTCAAAATGGCTCTCTGTTTACCATTCTTCCTGTGCAAACATTTTCGTATATATTATACATTTTCAAATTCACGAAAATGAAAAGAAGAACTACGTAAACAATTCACATCAATAATATTACAAATTTTCAAACTAAGGTAAGTGGTTACTTCATGAAAAATATGAATAACTTAAAGGTCTTCTGGGAGGTGGCTCCCACCCACGACCACTTGAATCCAGCACGTCTTATTCATTATATCGTACGATGTATTATTAAGTAACTATATTTTATTATATAGCTCTACCATCATCGCTTGTGTAGGTTTTATACCATCATAATGTGATAAGATGAAGTATACTTTAACGAAGGCATAAATATACGGTATTATCGACACTTCACAGCACATCTGACTGGAGATTAAGTATAGATTCTGTAGCCTAGTTGGCTAGTTTTATTAAAGTTATAATTATAGTAAGCCAATACACAAACCGCTCTACTTATCACCGGGCGACATCGCAGGTGTATGCAGTGTCATTTCGCGTAAATTTCGCGTTTTAAGAATATTTCCAAAAGGGTATTTGATAAATTTTGTTTTCAAGTTTTTCAAATTTTGTTTGCAAAATAGATTTTACGAAACACCGACTATAGCCGCGGGCAGCAAAATCCTACTCGCTTATTTATACGTCAATACACTTTTCACTTCAGAAACGTATCTATAATGAGACAAAACCAATAAGAATTACTGAAATTTAAAATTTCTCGAAAAAATGTGTTGAAAAAATATTTTATAAATGAGTTTTTCACGTGCGTTCAAAGTAAAAAAAGTTGACTTTATTTTAAATACCATTTCATAGTCTTTAGATAATATTTTTATTTTGATAGATATGTAACAGATGTGGGGTGTGAATGGATAAATTGTGATTGTGTGTGGTTGTCTGTCTGTAAGAGACGTGAATCTCGATGGGCACGTGTGGCGTTGAGGGCATATGTACCGTGTGAATTGTTTGAATGCCCTCGACTTTACTGTGTAGATGACAAGCTAAAGCAGTACAGGATGATATAGAAATACCTTCAATTTATACTGTAGATTTATTGATGAACAAGTTTTACAATAATGATGTTAAGTAATGTAATAAGAACAATAATACGGAGCGTAATACGTAGTGCTGGTAGAGACGGCGGTCGGCGAAAGAGTGGCGGCCGGTACCTCGTCGGTCGCATCTTCTCGTCGGACTTCTAATTGGTCGTTTTGGTGTGGCCCGCATAGAGATTAAAATCACAGCGGACCTCGAATCACCACAGTTATATTTAAATTTTTAATTTAATCCAAATAAACGGCATTTGATTTTTCGAAAAATCGAGTCACTTTAACTCGAGATGCAGCACCGGAAAAATTAATGGATGAATATTGCGTTTTTCTCGTTTCGTCAGTTTAATTTCAGAATGGAAACTGTTTATTCTCTAATCGTCCAAGTAATTTGAAAAATATAATTTTGTTTGACTAAAAACGGAATCGAAATTTACGGAAACGGTAGACGAAGGAATGGGATAATTTACTTAAACGCTTTAGCGGATGCTGAAACAACGTTGCCTTCGGAGAACATTGAAGACGCGGTGTGTTATCTACGTAGTAATAAAAGAGTGCGGCAGTGTGTGCGTGCCTGTGCCAGCCACATCTCTCGAGATAAATGAGCTGCAAATATGAATATTTGAGATTTGCGGCGTATTCCGCGGACGCCTTTTTGTTAGTTTGTAACAAAAACAAAATACATCTACTTATATTATTGATGGATTTGGCGTTAACATTATAGAAATTATTCACGATGATCATTAAATTGAGTGAAAAACACTTACTTTTATACGGATACGTGAGTTTAATAATATTTTTCATATTTAACTACTAAAGTTTCGAGAATATCAAAATCGACAGATGAGTTTTTAAATTAATAGCTGTAACCCATCAAAAATAACGGTACTTTTACACATCGATTCCATAAAAGTTACGGACGTTTTTACGAACGTTTTAACGAAGTTACGGGACAGACAGGCAACAAAATTATTATTATTGGGATTACTTCCAAATATAGAATTTTTACCTGGATTAAGTGGAAATACAAAAAGGTAATTAATTGATTGGGTACTGACTACATGAGCTGGAGTTACTTGAAAGGAGTCACTTTAATACTTCACCGGTCGATGAGAGATTCTGTTACTTTCTAAACTTGGGTAGTAAAATACAAAAGTACGAGTTAAGTGAGAACAGCGCTATCTAGACTAGTGCAGCATCTTGATAACGTTAGTAATGGACATTATTAAATGGAGATCTTTTTGCTTCTTATACCTAATTATCATTTGAACCATCGGGTAGCGATAGTGATGGTTATTGTTACTTAGAGAGAATTGTATATTTTGATTAATGATTAATACCAATGACATACGCGATATAGTTAAATGGATGCACTTAAAGCTAGACCGCATTCAAAAGAATGTGCGCAAAAAATATGTGTGTTGTTACGACGCAAAAAATGAACACAATATAAGATTTTCTAGTAATCTCTTTTTTAAACTAAAAAATATATATTTATTTGGAATATCATATTGAGGCTTGTAATAGGGCTTGCCAGGCAACTTTCTTCCCGCTTTCTTCTTACCGGACAAAGCTAGGGAATGGTCTTTTGATTGTGGTCAACCTAAATTAGTTTTAATTTCCACTAAACTGAGATATAAAAAGTCTAAATATTAAAAAAAAACTAATTTATTCAATTTTATTCAAAAAGCATGTTTACAAATGTCAATATTTTCATTTTATTTAATAACAACTTTGAAATTAAGCTTTAATCTTTCTTTGCTTTCCACTTGCCGTTTTCAAATTCTACAGTTCTCTTTCCCTCTGGTACTGACAAGAAACTATGTGCGTATTGCATGCGGAGAATCTGCCCAAGCCAACTTTTTTCTATTTGGAGCATGAGCGGGTGCATTCCAAAATGATATTATTCCAGATTTGATCTCTTAAGATCATCTCCTATTTATTTCCATCAGTATCCAAAGTTAACGACTATAGTTCGGGATAGGTCAGAATGGATCAATCACTAAAAAATTATAAACTTGAAAACAGGATGTTCACTTGTTTCGTGATAACACTGATGCAAAATTTAGTCTGTCCTTTTATCCATTTTTGTTGTCCTACCATCCATTATTTCAACAGTACTCAGTAAATTTTGAATATAAAATTTATAAAACTGCATATTGCATTAATATATTTTTTATAATGGAACTCAATATCGAAAGAATATCCAGTTCATTATAAATTATAAAAAAAATTTATCCATAAAAAAAATTATGTTGTTTTTTTAATTATCCTTTATATGCGATTTTCACGGTTTTCAGTTTATTTTATTTTTGTTTTCTTAACTAAGAAATTTGACTGACTAGTTTGTTTTGTAGTGGTCATGACGCTCGTCTAGTGGTCTAGTGGTTTGGTGATCGATGATTCGAGCTCCATTCCAGAACTCCGGCAAATTAGTCCTATTTTCATAGCATAGCATAGCTTAGCTCTTTTAGAAAATAGTAAGAATAATGATGCGACACACACTCCATGTTCGCATCTCTACTAAAAAAAAGTTATTCATTTGCATTTCATTCTTACTAAATTAATTCTAATATAATCAAGAAAATCGTTTATTCCAATGATATAATAAACTGATACATGTCAATAGTTCATTCAGTATAATTGTATTATTATATAAATTATTACTGTCATTTTCAGACAATCAGCTTTTGTTTTTTGGCAATCTTAAATGAAGAGATAAATTCATAAGTTTCCGTGATTTAAATAATTTTATAACAGTACCAGAAAGCAGATACTTTCCCTATTTTTGTACGCGTGTGTGTATGTGTTACCCAAAATGTATATAAAAATGCATTGTCATCGACATAAAGTCGATGTATAAAATTTCAGCTCGTTCCAATGACGGAAAGTGTGTTAATTTTTCTTCCGAGATTTTTCCATTACCAAGACTAGCGGTGAAGTTAATATAAGGGGTTTATTCTTAAGTTAATATGGAGGATTTATACTTCACCACTACTGGATAAAATAATGAAGTAGCGCGTTCCAGTCAATATTATATTTGAAGTTAAAAGCAGAAGCGAGAGAAATCCCGAGGGGTCGATGGCTTTTTGGTTTTTATTTTACAAAACACAATATTAAAATTCATCCTGCGCTAGTTGCAAATGAAAAGGGAACTCGATCAATTGTCAACTTTTATTGAATTACTAGCTTTTCTTACCCGGCGTTGCACGGGTTAAGGATTCATTTAAATATAAGTTTGTGGGAGGAAAGAAGGTTCCATTTTTTTTTTGCCAAGCCTCTAATAAAAACAATATTTCCATTAAATCTAGGATGGAATGGATGAGATGTCTAGGGGGAAACGTGGCCTGTATTTTCCGCCGGGTCCTAAAGAATATGCATGCAAAATTTGGATCAAAAAGATCAAACGATACAGACGTTCATGAAAAATATATCAGGGGAAGGGCAGGAGTGAAGGCGGAGGGGAGAAATGTCACTTCTGTTACCCACCAGGTCCTAAAAAATAAGTATGCAACATTTGAATCAGTTAGATCAAACGGTGTATAGATTTGTATAGAAAACAGACAGATATACAGACAGACATTGAATTTGATAGGTATAGATGTTAGACTACGAACCTAATCAGAAGCAACCATAAATAAAAGTATTCAGCGTTGTTCCGATGTACAATGTATATCATTCCTAATGCGTTTGATGAAAACCCGCGCATATTCGAATGCAACGTTATGCCAAAATTTCAAGTCAATCGGCCGACATACACGGGCTGAATTTTTATATATATATTTGAAATAAATATTTATTTTTAAAAAATATTGTACGTACGGAGAACAACGACTAAGTGAGGCAGGCTAAAAATACATTGCGAAGTTCTATTATTGATAGCAGACTTGAAAATTGTATGTTAATGTCTGAATAAGGAGATAATGACGTCATTACCGATATAACTACAGGAAAATGTTTTCCAAAAGATAAGTGAGAAATGAAGGCATCCCTATAAAAAGGATCTATATGCAAAACAAAAATCTATAGAAGAGGAAAAATCACTTTATAAACAATAATAAAACTAACCCACAAAAACCAAGTTTTTATTATACTCCTTTTCTCATTTGTATTGTTTCCACCCACGGCTCGAGTCAGACTAGTTAAAACTGGTTTCGCGCATTCTCCACGCGTCGGGCTCCTTTCTTATTTGTATGGTCTCTAATTTGAAAAAACCGTTACAATTTCGAAAAATCCAAAATTATACTATAATTAAATTTGCTTAAACAAAAATTTTGTTAGATCATTTTTATCGTCGCCACGAGTCCGCCTGCAAAATTTCAGCTCGATTTGATCACGGGAAAAGAGTTAAAAATCGAACCAAAGTTTTTTCGACAGACAAGCCGACAAACAGAGAAGTTTTTCAGATTCGGAACATGTAAACAACTTTTAAAAATTTGATAATGTTCTTTCACCAATTATGATAACACAATTGAATTGGTGAATGTTACAACGTGCAGAGTGATCACTTAAGAAAGCTCATACGGTTCGCAAGCCCTGGGCCTTCCTATGAAAAGACTTCCATACACCCATCTCCTATAAATATCTTCGTCTATCCTATAAATATCTGCCATACTTTTATAATTTACCTTAATTAATAATATATTGAATTAAAACCATTGTTTGAAGTAATAATTTATATTCTATGCATGCAAATCCAAGTCACTAGAAGGATTGTACATGAAGAACGAATAAATAAAAAGTAATGAGGATATTTTTGTATGACACGACTATTGGAACGAACTAGACTCGGGGAAGTAATGTAAGAAACTTTCGTTACCAAAGAATAAATATGGATTAAGTGAGAGTTGTTTTTGAGTTTGAGAATTTAATAATGGAGAGCGTGGTTTTGTATCTTCTTCGAATACTCGACGAGAAATAGCGTTAATAAATTTATAATACTATTTTCGGTGAATGTTCGTTCGTATAATACTTAACACAAAATACCTATAATATTCTGTAAACTTTAATCTCAATGTATTTCTTGGTAGTGATGTATAATCAGCGTATTTACCATCTACCTTATACTCGTTCACTGTGATAAATATAGGTATACCTACATCACAAATAAAGGAATTCAATAATATATCGAGGGTAGAAAGCCAAAAGGGCGTTAGTGATTATTTCGAACTTTACAGGAGAGCAATAGAAAGTTCTGTCAATCTCATTTTGTCAGTGTTATTTTTTTATTGTTAAACGATTTTCGTATTTGTTAATCCGAAACATATATTTAAATCGTTTAATAATACAATAAATATTGACAAAATCAGATTGACAAAACATTCGTTTGCTTTCCTGTAAAGTTCGAAATAATCACTAACGCCCTTTTGGTTCTCTACCCTCGATATTCTGCTGACTCAAAATTTCTTGATCAGCTTGGTCTCGTTAATAATCTGTTTTTAGAACGCTAAAATAATAATTATTCAAAGGTTATTTTAATTAAAAAATAAGGTAGGAATTTGGCAATATATAATTTACCTAATAGAGGAGAATTTAAAACCACTTCAGAATGTTATATAAAGTTATTAAAAGTATTTTTTAGTCGTGACGTTAGCACTTTTTTATTAAAATGGCAATGTAGGGTGTTGGTATCATTAAAATACCTAAAGTTTTTTGACAACTTCGTGAACATTGATGAGGGTTTGTGTAAAATAAGGCTGTATGGAGTGTTTGTTCAAAGGCGAACACTAAAAACCTTTTTAAACCCTCCTCTTTCTTAGTGTTTTCCTTTCGAAGGTAATACTTAGCATTCGAAGTTTTTTCAATAAAACTTTGAGAACCTGTTGATGATGCCACTCAGAGGTGCATCAAATGGTTATTTAAGGCGATCGTCCGGAAGTACGAGCGAAATTCAGCGGCTGGGAGCACTTTTTCTCTTGTATTTTGTACCACATTTTTGTAAGAAAAAGCATAACTTTAAATTGATTCATTATGTTTCATATATTTTTAATATGCTTAAGCATTTACAGCACACACGGTTTAGTTATTATTCTGTGTTAAGGCGATGGTCTGAAAATTTTTTTTTTTCATATTTTTTCTTACGTTATCAAATTTTTGTTTAGAAACATATCATATTGTGATTATTCATCGTATTGCTTATATTAAAATACGGATGTTATCTTCTTAAAATGACACAAACTTATATTATTTTATCAATGAATAAACAACCAAACCAAAATTTTAAAAATAAAGAATATTGCTCCACTTTGTGGTGCTTATATGACTGTATGAACTCGTGAGACGTATTTTTTTCAATAAAATTAAGAAGTGAACGATTATCTTAAATTTATTAAAATTGTTTCAAAGTCTGTGAGTTTTTTTACTTACAACACACAAAACACTTTTTAAAAATATTTCATTTTTGTTTGGTTTTTTCAACCCTTTTTTTCTTTAAAAGTCAAATTCTTCTTCTTATGGTGCCATCTTCTATCGGAGGTCGGCAGTCATTCTGGCGATTACAACTTTATTTACCGCCACACGGAACAAATAAGTTGATATAATTATTTTTATATAAAAACAAAAAAAAATCTAAATCCTGATTTCAGCTATTTAATCAAGACACAAAGTATTTAATAAACAATACTTTATTAAACGGCTGAAATAAGGAATTTAGAATAAGAATTTGATATTTTTAAAAATTAATTTTTAAAATATTTTTATTTTATTTTTTTTATTTATTTATGTATGGGGAAACTAATAGTACATATAAAGAGATTATGCATGATTATTGAACAGTATAGAGACCACCTTACAAGTTTCCACAGAATTAACGTGTTGTGTTTTAACGTAAAGCAACAATAACTTGAGTTATATAATAAAAAACAAAAAAAGTGAAAGTTTTAAGTTATGGACAAACTATGAGAGTCAAAGAAAAAGAATTAGAGGTAAAAACGGAATAAGGAATGGACAGGAAAGGACAAATCTACTTAGTAAAAAGAACAAGAGATAAGAATAGAAAGAAGTGCAAAAGATATATGTATAGCATAAAGATATCTGATCAATACATCTGCATATATATATATATATATATATATATATATATGAACGAGGTCATTTTATTTTACTAAAGTAAAAAACAGGCAACTTGTTTCTTAAAACATAAATTATAAGTTAACAAACTGACAGAATTTGCGATAATTTTAATAAATGTAAGATAATCGTGCCCGTGTAGAAAAGCTTGTATGAGAAGATGTACGAATGTAGCCGAAACAAAAGTGGTGTACCAAGATAGAAAAATTTGGCGTTCTATCCTCTCTGCCTGCGAGGAAACGGCGTGACGATTAGTTAGTTGTAATATTATTGTAACATAAGGCCCACAAAGTTAAACAACTTTCTTCATTTTTAAAACATCGTAGGTTTCGCAATTTAGTAATTGATTAAATAATTTACTTTGTGTCATTTTAAGAAGATTAAAAAAAATATACAATTTTTTTATTTTCATATTTTTAAATAAGTATTTAAAATATATATTTAAAATGAAATCTTTCCACACAAAAGTGTGATACAAAGAGTAATAGAAGATATGAGAAAAAAATATGAATTTCGCTCACTTTGCCAGACGATTGCCTTAAATATCCGAGTCTTGATAAAATAGTCTTGAAATCGGGAATTTTGAATCAGGTTTGATTTTATTTTTTAGATTTATTTGAAAAGTACAATAATATACATAATTTCAAATTATTGAAGTCAAAAAATTGTCAACTATGTAAAAAAAAGCCAAGTAAAAAAATAGGTCATTTTTAAAAACTTTGATTTTACACATAAATTATAATAAAACTACTTAATCGCTATTTTTTTTTAAATAAAATTAATGATAATTATTTATTTTTCAATATTATTGTAAAAAAAATTAAGTCTTAAGTCGATACAGATATTTATTAAATACAAAGCTCAAGTGGGATTTTTTTTTCAGTTTTGAATCATTTTTGGATTGGTACATTATTAATGGATTAATGAATGCATATATTGTTATTTTAGATAATTCATCTATTTAACTTTATGGAACTCAATAAATAGATTTTTATTTGATACCTTTCTATACAAATATGTGATGCAAAATGCAATAGAAGCTTTGGGAAAAAAGTAAAATTTCGTTCGCATTTCCGGACGATCACCTTAACAAATTTAAAATTCCGTAAATCGGTTTTTGGATTCGCCAATACCATGATATTGTACATATATTTTGCATATGTAATCTAATTTAACTTCTGTCAGTTAAAATACACAAGTACAAGTTAGAGGTAAAGTTTAATAAACAGCATTGTATTTGAATTTTAAATTAATCTTACCCAAAAACAGCGGGTACAATATAACGCGTGAATTTTAATGTTAGCTCTGTTAAATGCTTTGTGTGTATTAATTTATCTGTATAAATTAGAATACTGTAGGCTTCGGTTGTTAACAATTCAAAAGAAATATGTATTATTATTAAAAAATCGATTTAAATTAATCTCAGTTCTTTTAGAACTTTATTTTTAAATGTACCCTTCTTAATCCAGACTAAAAAGAACCACAAAGGCATCCGGTCACAAAGAGACTCAAGTCTCTAGAGTAGCTGTATACTAGTATATACTCATACAATCAGTTGATCCGGTACTTGTCAAATGAATGAAAACACAATAGAGTAGGGGCCAGCGACCGCCATACCGTGTTATAGTATCAAACCTGATTTTTTTCTGATATATACAATATAGTAGATAAGACGGTTTGGATATTATGACATTTGAGTTCGGGGGATTTTGGCAGAAAATGATATTGATAAAAATATCAAAGTAAAACGTTAGAATATAAGGTATCAGGTTATATTCTTAAATAGTAGCCTGAATAAAATATATAAAATTCAGATCTGTTACTATAACGTAAATGACATATATAGAGATTCAAAGCGTTTGACGGAAGAAATAAAGATGGAAGAAATTGAGATGGAAAAAATCAATATGAGTGTATAATACTGTCCCGTTAAACATAAAAAGCAGGTTTATTATTTTTACGTTTAACTTACTCATTTTTTTATGTTTATGTTTGTGATGATTTATATAGCACCGTTTTTGTGTGAAAGACGCTTCAAAGCCGCTTTAAAGATGCGAAATCCCGAATAAGTAAGTTTTTAGGCTCTGTATTAACTTTCATCTGCCGAAATCCCTTGAAATCAAATGTCATAATATCCAAACCTTCTTACCTACTATATACATCTGTAAAAAAAATTCAGGTTTGATACTATAACGTAAGTCTGGTGGTCGCTGGCTTTTAGTCTATAAATAAAAGTATTGTACGGAGGTATATAATATGTACGTTATTATATACGTACGTAAGTTATAATATACATTACTGACTGTGGAGAGAATTCAATGAAAATTCTTAAGATTTATGAATTTTAAATTAAAGAGGGAGATCTATTTCTCCAATTGTCTACAAATGTAAAAAACTTGTGAATGAACTAAATAAATATCCTTAGTTTGTCAGATAGATAGAAGGAAATTAAAAGACTTTATATTTCTGTACAAAATTATCAATTCTCAAATTGACAGCCATGAACTTCCCTCTAAGGAATGTTTCAGAATTTCATTGTCAACGCGTTCAAAAGATATATTTTATTATGGTAGTATGCGAAAAAACTACCACATACACTGTTCACTGCCTTGACGACACAGATTGGGCAATGGGTAAAGTGATTTTGTAGACGTATTCGATGACAGCTTGACTAAATTAAAGATAAACATGCTGTCGATTCTGAGACAGTGATAGTTTATACAGGGTTATTAGGAAAACATTAATAACCTCGCAGGACTATATTCCTGCCTTGATTATGAGTCGAAAATGTTCAAACTATCATGACCTAATATCAATAGTGATTGAGATATGCAGTATCAAAGTTTGCATTTTTTTTCAATATTTGACATATTTTTTGTAAAACGTTGGACTTACATTACAGTAATCATATCGATTACGAAAAATTCATTCGTTTGAATACAAGTTAAATAAAATCATAAAAACCCTGAAATAATCTAATTGGATTGTTTTCCAATTGGAATTCGAAAGTTTTTATTTTTTTATTTGATTTGTATTAAAGGGAATGAATTTTTCATATTCGATATAAGTTACTGTAATGTTAATCCAACATTTTACAAAAAATAGGTCAGAAATATTGAAAATAAATGCAAACTTTGATGTCGCAATCTCCTTAACTATTGATATAAGGTCATAATAGCATGAACATTTTCGACATAATCAAGGCAGGAGTATAGTCCTGCGATTTTATTAATGTTTTCCAAATAACGCTGTATATTAAAATCTGCTAATGTATTACTCGTAGGTTTGATGACTCTTTAATTTTTTTCATCAAAAAGTGTTTTATATCAATTGATTTTCTGTGTATATTTTTTTATAATTTACTGAGTTTTTTTTAAAGTGTGTTTATTTATTTTATGCTTGTTATTTTGTGCAGGATTGTGCAGGAAATATTTTATTTTTTTACTTACTTTTTCAATAGTGCTTTGTATCGTATACACAAATTACAAATAAACCTGTGAACCTACGACAAAGTGTTACATCCTTAGTATATTAGAAGATTGAACCTTCGAGCATTTGATTTAATTGCATACAAGCAAATCAAACCAAAACATTTTTTCGATAAACGTATTTATTATTTAAAATTATAAGCAATGTGTGACTATACTGGTTTTGCATATAATTGATTATCTGGCGCGTGTCAGAACATGGTTATTCGGGATTAAAACGGAGAGAAATAATTGGTATAATCTTAACCAATGGAGACTTTTAAATCATGAATAATTTAAATATTTTCTATTATTGCGTACCATTGAAATTATGAAAACCTTTTGGCACAATACAGACATTAAATCGATGTTGACCAAGCTCTGAAGAGGGAGCAATCGTAAATATTTACACTATATAGATTAATGTTTTAAAATTTAAAAATATGCAAAATTATAAGGAATGCTACTTTTTTCATAATACAATCTTTAAACTAACATAATTGTTTCCACAAAAATGACCTTTTTTAATTTTTTCAATAAAAGATATTCAATATCCGTCGGACCACATCTGAAACATTAAACTTTTTGAAACAAAATCACGGACCATCGGTGATGTAGTATTAAACTCACAAAAAGAAATCCCACGTGATATAGCGAAGAGTTTTCATATAACGGAAGGAAGGCACATTTGCGGTAATATTTTTTGTGCACAAAACTCCCAAAGTCAAAAGACATAAATAATATTTATAAACTAAGAGGCGTGCGACCCTTATGAATGTATGAAAAGTTTAACACATTATTCAAAAATTACTATTGTACCAGTATTCAAATACAGCTCATAAAATAATATGAATACGTAATATTTTAAAAAGTGAAGCATATTTTCTGATCAAAAATCTGAAATCGCAATAAAAACATAGAATGCAATCAGGAATTATCTATTTATTTACAAGTTTATATTGGTTCCTGTAAAAGTGCAGATCAATAAAATCAAAATATTTTTCTGTTTGTATCGTGGAATTATTTTTGACTGTTAGAAACTATTAACTTTACTTTCTCATAAATAAATTGTATTTTATTTTATCATAACTTGTAAATATTTAAAAAAAAAGATTAATGCAATTCACTGAAACTTAAAAAGTGAAAATATTTTTAAAAATTTGACTCATAATATGAATGAAGTATTTTGTTTGCGTTTAATTAAATTAATTGGAACTTTTTAATTGTATTTAAACATAGTGATTAAATTTAGTGGGAAGTTTAATTTGACGTATTATAAAAAAATTCTAATAAATAGATTAATACAATAAACCAAACATAATTGAGTATTGCAATTAGTCTATATAAATTTTAAAGATGTTTATTAAGATAAGAAATTCTTTCTACGCTTTAGATTAAATATGTGTGTGAAATAATGACAATTGTTGTAAGTTTCATTGAAGACCATGACTAACGCCCGCAAAAAGCGGTTATAGAAATTAAATTTCATTAAAAAAACAAACATTGATTTATTATGCAATCATAAATACGGTTAATGTTCGCCAGGAACGCAAATATTATAAATCTGATAATTAAATTAAAAGAACAAACCTCAAATTCCCTGGATAGACGACCCTCCGACCAACTTTAATTCAGAAAATAATCTATTAAAATAAATAAAGTTGTCACTCGATCTCCGTACAAGTCACTGACAAGTTAAAATAACGGACAAACTTAGGGTTGCAAATAAGCGGGGTAAATAAAATAGCGAGCGGGGGGCCGCCAAAAGTTGACTGCGCACTTAGTAAAGTAGCCCTCAATTTATAATAGGTGAAACGGTACCGATGGAGGTTGCCGGGAAGTTTAGCGAGATGTGCAGGAGCCCGCGTCCCCGTGTCGGAGTTACGTAACACCCGGGTTCAGGACGCGCTAGGAGTGCTCGGGCCGGCCGTAGGGCGACCGCCGTGGCGGCGCCGCGCACGCGCGCCCCCCGCCGCGACGCCGCCCGCTATCACCGCCGACATCGGCATTCCTGATCACGCTACCCGCCCGAGATACGAGCGGTCAACGCAGCCTTCGACGAGCCGCGCTATCCCCCTGACAATCCCATTGTTTTAAACTTTATCTTTGCCCGTCTTCGGCCCGCTGTGCTTTTGCGTAATCTTTCCGCTCAAATTATGACCACTGTGTATGGAGGTTATTCGCGTTTCTGTTAAGTAAAGAAACACGCACATGCTGAACTAAATTAAAGTCGTACTTGTGTAAGTAAGGACATACACGGAATACTTCTACACCCGCGCGTTAAATATAAAATAAACACGCGTGGATTGTTTAAATGCTCGTGCATGAGAGGCTTGATGATCTAGCCATAAAATACGTCGCACGCTAGACCGCGAAGAAAGAAAATAATAAATAAATAATATTTGTATAATTTTTACACTACCGTTTTTGTAAGTACTCATCTTATGGCGCTTTACACATTACAATTATTTTACAAGACAACCTACTGCCCAAAAACTTATTAACTATTACATAATATGTAATAGATCGCTTGTAAAAATGATCGAATTGATGGTTAAAACTATAATAAAAAATGCCAGAAAGAATGAAGTAATTTCGCGGAATGCATACTAGGAGTGGAAAATGCTTGGTTATGTTGTAACGGCCTAATTATATGTTTTTTTAACACAATTATCTAAATTAATAGGTCTTTAGTTGTTTTTGAAGTATGGTAAGTTGTCTGTCTCAATTTCTATAGTAGCTTATACCAACTTTGGTCCAGCCACCACGAAAGCACGGTCACCGAAATAAATAAGTTTTGTGGCCGCGATTTACTTCAATTAACCTACTTGTGTAGATGTTGATGCTGAGCGAAATATTAGTTAAAAATGGGTGCGTACACTTATGTATGCGCGTTAGAAATTATATTCATTCGTATATTCATGGTATACATAAAATAATATAATATAATAAAAAAAAAAATAAAAAAAAAAAAAAAAAAGAGCATCACTTCTCAGAGCTCAACCGCCAAAACACAACGAAGCGCAGAACTATTTGAACGTGAGGAAACGAGAAACGAACCGGCCGCAAGAACTAACAATTAAAAAGATTATAGATCCCCATTTTACGTTAGCAAAGAGACGGACGGCATTCAGCGCAGTGGCGATATCTGACGAGGTTTGCAGATACCGAGATAAAAAACCGTAATTTAAAAACTTTATTTAAAACTGTTAAATAACTTCATGAAAATTTCCGTCGTATGACGCGCGCATAATTTGTTTGATACTAAAATATCAATCTAAACGCGCCTTAAGTAGTATAACTTGAAGAATTTGCAAACATTCATTTGATGTGCTTTGCAATTAACTTAATTAGATTATTATTAAACATATTATTAATTATTACGTACCAATAGTACAAAATTATAGCAGCTAAAAGAACTTTCTGTTCTTCAATTTGTATTATAATAGTTTTCTCACAACCATTTTCTATTTATTATTATATAAGTTTTTATTTGTCTGCCTTAAAACAGGCATAATTAGGTCCTACAGTTGAAACTGTTAATCTTTAAAAATATACAATATAAAGAAAATGTTCCACATTCATATCCAAAAGCTTTAAATTGCTTCTTTAATAGAACTGTGCGTTAATATTTAATATATCTATCGTGAATAGAGTGCGCAATATTAATATTTACTTACTTACTAATTATGTTATGTATAACTTGAAACAATGACAAAAATAATAAAAAAGTTTATATATATATGGATTATTTATTTATAGATTATTTCGTTATTATTTATTTGTAATATACAAGAAACAATACAATTCTTTATTATGGGAACGATAGGAGCAACGCAAATGATAAATGTGAAATATAGACCAATTTTGTGTGTCTCTGCATACGTGATTTGAAGTAGTTAAAATGCAAATTTCAGAATACAATTGTGTGGCACGCAACATGAAAAGGTAGTTTTGTGGACGGATTTGATAAGACAATCATTACCGAAGCTAAGTGGAAGTACATCACTGAAGCTAAGTGGAAATGCATTACGTTCGGGTAGAATTTGGAAATACACCCCCGGGCAATGAAGTGTTATTCAAAAGATTGCTCCATTTTGTAGTTGTCTACGTTTAAGTTAATATTTATATGAATGCATAAAGGCTTGTGTTTACCAAGGAAAAATATTTTAACAGATTTCAATGTTTTGAATTCGCTATCAAGATGGTATACATTCATAATACATTACCTACAGTATACACAATGGATGAAGTTAACGACTTCACTAAAGTCATACATTTTCAGAAATAATTCACCGTCGAGTTCATGATATTTCTGTTACAGCCTTAACTTAATCCGAATTTACATTATTAAATGTTCTAGTAAAATATGGCCGTCACGCTTCTTGTTCAGTGTATTATGTTTAAATTAAGTGATGATGGATATAAACTTATTCAATAAATGCAAAATGATTTGGTGGTGACATTTTTAATACAATTTATTAATTAACAAGAATATAAATATTGACAAGACTAATTTGTTAAAAATATCAACATATTTTGGGCCCCATGGTCCCTTCATCAGGATAACAAAATAAAAGAATACATATATGGGAGATGAACTAATAATTAAGATTTAATATCTGCAAAAGGGATCTGGTTATTTACAATATTTAATTTGCTATAAACACCTTATACAAAATGTCTCATTTATTCATCTGAAATCCTGTGTGTAAAATTTGTAAAAGGTCAAAACAATTATCCATTTCCAAAAGACTATTAATAAATTATTGTTACAAAAACACCTTAAGTGTGATTTAACTCAAGCATCAAAACTTCTACACGTTTTTTCTATATAAAAATAATTACAACCATTATAAATCAATATATTAACTCCCGATTTATAAATTGCCCCAAAGCAGTATTTTCAACAAATTAGTGGTGTAAATAAAGTATATATTCTTGTTAATTATACTTAATTAAATGATAATTATTTCACATTAAACATTAAATGTAACGATAAATTTTCGAATTAATCTATATCTATAAAACTCAATGTCTGTATGTCTGGATGTTCATTAAACAAATCCACCGTTTGTCCGATTCGATTCAAATTTTGTATACTTATGCTTTGGGAACCGGCGGGTAACATAGGCAACATTTCCTCCCTATTTTTATACCCCTACCCCTCCCCCTGACATATTTATGATGCAAATCTGTACCGTTTGACCGATCGGACTCAAAATTTGGAAACTTATTCTTAAGGACTCGGTGAGTAATAAAGCGACATTTCCCCCCTATTCTTTTAACCCTTACCCTCCGCTGATATATTTTCGATGCAAATTTGTACCGTTTGACCGATCGGACTCCAAATTTGGAAACTTATTTTTAAGGACTCGGTGAGTAATATATGCGACATTTCCCCCCTATTCTTTTAACCCTTCCCCTCCGATGATATATTTTCTATGCAAATCCGTACTGTTTGTCCGATCGGACTAAAAATTTGGAAACTTATTCTTAAGGACTCGGCGGGTAATATATGTGACATTTCCCCCCTATTCTTTTAACCCTTCTCCTCCGCTGATATATTTTCGAGGCAAATTTGTACCGTTTGGCCGATCGGACTCCAAATTTGGAAACTTATTTTTAAGGACTCGGCGGGTAATATATGCGACATTTCCCCTCTATTCTTTTAACCCTTTCCCTCCGCTGATATATTTTCTATGCTAATTTGTACGGTTTGACCGATCGGACTCAAAATTTGGAAACTTATTCTTTAGGACTCGGCAGGTAACATAGGCTATATTTCCTCCCCCCCTTGTACCCTTTACCCTCCCTCTGATATATTTTCGTTCGAAATCTATAGCATTCGAATCAAACCTTTGTTTACCCCCATAAATTTATTTTCAACTTAACCTTTAACCCGTGCAACGCTGGGTACGAACAGCTAGTTTAAATATAAACATTATTAAATAATCAATAAAAAATTTACCCATAAAAACCAAGTTTTATGGGTTAGTTTACTCATTTACTAGTTGAAACAGGTTTCGTGCCTACGCCCCGTGTCGGGCGACGCTACAAAAGGGAGTGATAAAAAATTTCGAAAATCCAATATTAAACTATAATTATTAAATTTTTTAAAACGAAAATTTGTTAGATCATTTTTAATGTCGCCACGAGTCTGCCTGCAAAGCTTCAGCTCGATTGGATCATGAGAAAAGGGATAAATCGATCCAAAGTTTTTTCGGCAGACAAGCCGACAAGCAAACAAGCAGATAAGCAGACGCTACGAGTTAAAAGGAAGGGAGTAAAACTACGCGAGTCACATGGAACATAGATATTTAAATAGCAATAGCTACTCTGAATTTTCCGAACCATCTTTTGGAAACAAACCACTATTTTGATATTAACAAGAAACATGTAAAATACATTAATAATTTTTAGTACCTACAAATAACATTTAATTACCGTTATATAAATTAGAAAATTGAGAAATTATAAAAAGCGTTAATAGAAAATGAATTATTTATAAAATTAAACTTGTTTTTTTATAATAATTTTGTAAAAAATAAGTGAGAAATATTGAAAAAAAAATGCAAACTTTGATATTGCATAACCCCAAAACAATTGATATTAGGGCATGGCTGCTTGAACATTTTCGACTCATTATCAAGGCAGATATATAGTCCTGCGAGTTTGTTAATATTTTCCAAATAACCCTGTATATTATATCATATTGTGGGGAGCAGATTGAAGATCCGTGCGATATCAACTGGAGTGGTCAATATTTCATGACGTGCCATTCGCGTACTTCATTCCCTTTCATAATTTAGATGTCAGTCAAACTCACCAAATATAACGACCTTACAGTCCAGGATAAATTCAAAGTCCCTAAATATCAAAACAACCACTAATTCACTAATGAGACATCTACACAAGGATTTTGCGGCCAAATGCAATTCCATTCCGATAGAATCTGACCTAACGTGCACCTACATTCAGTGTACATTACAGCAAGTAATCAATGTATCGTACAACTCAACTCTTAGAGTAAATATACTGTACTAAATTTCAATTTTCTTTGCTTATAATTTCATCACATATTACACACACACACACACACACACACACACACACACACACACACACACACACACACACACACACACACACACACACACACACACACACACACACACACACACACACACAACACACACACACACACACACACACACTACAACACCACACACACACACACACACACACACACACACACACACACACACACACAGACACACACACACACACACGCACACACACACACACACACACACACACACACACACACATTGAGTCCGTTCTTTGATTACGTCTTTAATGTCTCATTGTCGAGGTGACGTGAGCTTGTGTAATTTCCCCCAGCCCTTAACCTGGATTTTAGCAAAACACAGATGTGAATCAGTAAATCGCAAAAAAAGATCATTTACGTTTCATTTGTGACTGCTATTCTGAATTTTTATACAACAAAAACAATCTGACCTTTTACACCAGACTACCGAGAATGTACCTACTATATTTCAATTATTAGATGTAACCAAAAGCTAGGTAGTTCGCGGAATTGATAATATTATCATTTAAATAAAGTTATAATGAACATTTTGTATTAGGTCCTTATCGATGAAATTGCTGTTTCTTGTAGAAAAAATCAAACATATTTTAATAAAAATTATATATTTGGTTCATCGATGTATTGGCCATTATTATCGATGCACTTTTACCATTTTGACGAAAGTATATTGATGTCTTTGCTAAAGAAATCTTGGGAACGGGAATCAATGAATTTTCCAAAAGCGTTTTTAACTCCTCATCCCAGTTTTATTCCTTGTGAAAGTTATCCATAATTCTAAAAAATGGAAATCAGAAGGTGAAAGGTCTGTCAAGTAATATGGGTGACGTAGTCTCCAGTCGAAGCTCCATTGAGCACCGAAGGTCCGTTGTGCAGTGCGTGGACGAGCGTTGTCGTGGAAAAGTAGTGGACCAGAGCAATTGGCAAGTCTCGGTTGTTTGATAGCGAGCTTGTCCATCATCGTCTCTGATTGTTGACAGTACACCTCCGCAGTATTTTTGTGACAGATCTCAAGAAACTGTAATGAACAAAGCCGGCATTGGTCCACCATAAAGTCACAAGCAGTGTCTTCTCAGTTTGCGTTTTGTACCTTGTTGGCTGCCTTCCTGGGGCCAACCACTGCGACGGACGTTTCCGATTATCATACAGGATCCACTTTTTATCACAAGTAACAATCCGACTCGACAAATTAAGGCAGACCTCGACGCGAGTTTGCTGTTATCCTTCAGTAAGTTCATACGGTCTCCACTTAACGAGCTTCATTATTTTCCTAATTTGACGCAAGTAAATCAATATTGTTTTGTTACTTACGTTGAAGGCTGTAACTAATTCTGGCGTATTTTGCGATTCTATATCTATGAAATCTATATACTATAGTCACTATAACTTTCAATTTGTCATTATCGGTAGTCCCCGGTCGTTAATGCGGTCGAAATTTCTAGAATAGAAGTAAACAAACCAAAAACGCCTATTATTGCGGTACCTGGTCTATGTTGCGGTACACGTTGTTGAAGTTACGTGCTGTCTGTGCAGCATTAGTGCCATGATATGGTCGAAAATAACGCGAATTTTCATTTTCTTCACTGTTGCAGACAGCAATATCGAATAAAAACAAATAAATCAAACAAAGCAAATAAATAACTAATTTTGAATAAGGAATGTCATAGCTTTAATATGACATTAATTTGAATTTGGATTTCCAAGGTGAACGTAAGATATCGAACTTTAAACTAGCCAATATTAGAAAACGCCAATTTTATAGGATTACATATATCTAACCAAACAATTTCGCAAACAACCATTTCCTTCGTTACGGTAATAAAAAACTTTTTCCAAACTAGAAAATACCGTTGTTTATACATATATTTTTAAATAAACCAAGTCAATTAAAATGATTTTTTATTAAATATTGTGAACAAAAAATAATTTTATTTTAAGGTTTGATGAAGGAAACGATATTTTACGAAACCGATTGGTTAAATATATAAAGTCTAGTAGTTATACAAATAAAATTTATTATAAATAAAATTTTAAGTTTATATATAAACAAATCGAACCATAAATCTGTGATAGTTTATGCTCAAATTCCGTATTTAGAAACAGAAGAGCGCTTTTGTAGTCAAGAATCTTGATACAAAAAGGGGAAATAAATGATGAAGGCTCGTCTCTACCGTCAAAGTCGTTTATTAAATTTGACATCGTATGGCTCGTAGTCTTTGAAGTTGAATTTGTAACACTAATATATTGATAGTATGCTCGTATATTTTGCGCTCAACAATTGTAATTTCATAAACACTGACGGAGATAAGAGTCTGGGTTTTTACTTTGTGTATCAAAAGTGACCGGATAGAAGAAATCTATCTTTCATCAATATTCTCCAAAGGGATAAAAGGGATTAATATTGTAACGGGGCTGAAAGGAGTCGCGCACGCACGTCAAGTGACAGTTGTTTGAAATGTTCACAATATTACCGAAGATTCCAGAACAACCTAGCGTAATCTAATACTTTTGAGAGACGTCTCCAAAGTTCCAGGAACATCTGGAAATTACGAGAATTTGCGAAAAAACACTATAAAAGTCTCGAAGGTTCGAAAAATTTCACGTTATCGCGTATAAAAAAACGGATCCAGGCCGCGGAGGGCCATTGTTATTTTGACGTTTTCAGCAGCATGGCTTTGGCGGCGAATCATGAAGCGAAAATAGTGTTACCGTCAGGCGTGTGAACTAAGCGACAGCTAATTAAGTGAAGTACTTACCCGTGTGCTATATTTGACCAAATATTCTGGAAAAGTTCTTAGTAGCGAAATGAACCGAAGAACGTAATACAGAAGTATAGTATTATAGTGCGAATAGGAAAATAGTAGTGCTGAAATTGGACTGATTGTTCTAGTGATTAGTGAATAAAGTGTTAAAGCGAGTGTCTATTTACGAGTGATATATTGCGAAACACTTTAATTTAAATAATAGTTAAGTTAAATAGAGAGACTTTGTACTTTTGTTTAATTAATTAATCAGTAATTAATAAATCCATTATTAAATTCCAGCGTTTTCATTAATTCCTCCTGCAGCTACGATACGTGACTATATCTTACCAGAAAACTCAACAATGTATTGGAATCAATATACGATATTTTTAATGTTTTAATAATGATTTTGATTCGTTTTTTATCCCCTTGGTGAAGAAAAGAATTGTTTTTAAACCCGGCTGGATAAAATATAGGTATAAATTCAGTAATCACATTGACAAAGTTAATAATTTATTCGATTAAAATGAATAATATTTGTAACAGATATTTAAAATAATTTTAATATGTATTCATTTTGAGTCGAGGAAAATAACGGGGACTTCTATAAAAGCATTTTGAATGATTTGCGAAGAGCTGTTAAAAAACTAATAACTCAATGTTGATCACCGACATTTTAACTGACAAATTTATCGAAACCCATTAACGATTATTTGTTTTTCTTCTATGCATGATAACGTCCAATGACAGGAAAAACAATAAAAGGAAAAAAAGTAATTTGAACTGTTTACACATTATTTATGCAGAAATTTATAAACCTGCCCAAATCTATAATGTCCGTGGAGAATAGAATAGATAACATTGGATTTTTATTACGGCCAAGGGTCTAGCATATTCGTATATGTATGTGTGTTGTCTGGCACGTGTGTGTGTTTTTGAGTCATATGTTTACGTCAGAAAGATCGATTTTATTTGATGAATATTCCGTCCAGAATTACGTTCATCTGTATAAAGGGTTTTCTTTGACGACCCAATAAATGCCATGAACTACTTTCCGGTAGTGCCTTTCCGGTAGGTTTTATTACTCGGAAGGGATTGTGGAAATAAAGATAAAACAGCTCAACGTATAATGCATATGTCAACAAATAGCTACGTATTTATATATAACTACAATTCTTTATACATATTTTAAACACAACTATAATTTTTAAGTTTCGGAACGCTTTTTTTACATTTGAAATATATCCGGAGTTTGCGACTTTCATTGGGTATTGAAAAAATATATAAGCCACCCAGGAGACTTATGAAAATAATATTTACTTATCACATATATGTACTTGTGGATTTTTCACTACAGATATTTGTGTTCAATTGTCTAGTCCTTTGTGGTAAGTCGTTCTATAATAATTATTTGTTCTATATTCTTCGTCCTATAATCATTCTATAATTTTCAAATGAAACGTGATTACCTTGTTTTTGTTTTAGCTGAAATAATGTGGGTAGTAGTTGTTGAATTGTTGTACCATGGTTTGATGGAATTAAGATATATTTGTATTATTAAGAAAAAACATTTTAATACCGTTTTATTAATAATTTCTCAATTAAAAAAATACTATTGTTCAATATTAATAAGAACACGTTTATACATAAATATATAAACGTCTAAAAGAGAAATAATCACGAATTTAGATAAATTATAGGAGTTTCACGGAGACGAAACTATTTATACGTAAAGCATGTACGGAGGATTTTATAGAGTGGCCAAAGTGTTTATGACCTGTATTAGCTGGCTTAAGAGATCATTTCACACAATTTTGCGTTCACCCAAAAAAAAATCATGCATTATCAAATCACCAGCGGCGACATCTATGTCATATTAAGATATATCTCATGGGAATTACAAATTCTTGACCACAGATAGCTACAGTATAGTTGCGAATATTTGAAATAAGACAGGTAAAAAACACATATGCAACTTTTAATAATTTGATAGTATGTAGATGTGCTTACGGTAAAATTGGGAAATATCGTGTAAAGTGATCATCTAAGCCAGCTAATTAATTTTTTAAATTTATTTCTTCTTTTACTAAGACACTTTTACAAAAAATAGGATAAAAGTGTTCATTAAACAAGTATACGTTAAATGAACACTTCAACACAGAACAAGAGTAGCTTGTTGGTCTTGTGGTTAGGACATTGGCCTCGTGATCCAAAGGTTGTGGGTTCGAACCTCACTCCAGACTAGCAAGTTAGTCCTATTTTCATAGCACAAGCGCTTAGCTTAGTTCGAAAATAGTAAGAATATTGATGTGACATGTATTCCGTGTTCACATCTCTATTTTAAAAAAAAAAAAAAACATGTCTAGAAATTGCTACATAATGAATGCCCAAAAAGAATGAAAAAAAGACAAATTCAAGTAAAGCAAATTTATCAAAATATTTATATAGGTAGGTAGGTACAAGAAAAAATAAAATAAAAATAAATAATGTCATTTATGTTAATTTTTCCAAAAAATAAATATGTAATGTTAATATGAAGATACATTCCACCATTCTTCGTCTGAACAGTATCTATGTCAGCTTCATCATGAGTATATCTCGTCGAGTATATCGACGTCTTCTTCAGATTAAGCATTCGCGTCCCATGAAAGCAACATCTTTATCGTTTCGAACGATTTTGATTTTTTTGAGGTTTCGGCCTAATGCAGCTTAAAAATGGGTCTGACGTTATCAAAAGTCTATTTATTATTATGTGTGTCATTATTATTATGTGACTTTGGAATGTCACCCACTGTTTACATTCAATTATATTATACAGAGTGTACCAGAGCTAGCAGCAGAAACTTGACCGGTAGATTCCTGACTATGTTATGATTCTAAATTATTCAAGCAACCATGGTTATGGAGGTATGGAATATCAAAGTTTGCATTTTTTTTCAATATTTCTAACTTATTTTTTGCAAAAAGTTGAACTATCATTACAGTAACTTATATCGATTATGAAAAATTCATTCGTTTCAATACAAGTTAAAAAAATGATAAAAACCCTGAAAAAATTCCAATTGGAATGTTTTCCAACTGCAATTCGAAAGTTTTTATTTTTTTATTTGACTTGTGTTCAAGGGAATAAATTTTTCATGCGTTTTGCAAAAAATAAGTCAGAAATATTGGAAAAAAAATGCAAACTTTGATGTCGCATATCTCCCTAACTATTGATATTAGGCCATGGTTGCTTGAATATTTTAGACTCATAACATAGGCAGGCCTCTACTTGCCAAGTTTTTGCTGCTATCTCTGGTACACCCATATCCCTTTGAAAGCTATACAAACAAAAAAATCATAGAAAGCAATTACATAGCAGTAGCACAATATAAAAAGATAAATATAATTTAAAGTAGAAAGCAAGTATATTGCAATAACAATACCATACATTCCCACATCAATATTACGATACATGTTTCACATATAAATATGTAGCTTCATCTCTGTGAGACTATAATATTTATTGTAATATTTATTTTTAACGAAATCTATTGTACTTATAAATCGTTAACGAACCAACGAGTCGAAACAACAAATCGGTTCAAGAATTTGTTTTCATTTTTCTCGTCGACGCTTCGTTTCAAATTTGCACTCTGTTTTTTGTTGTTGCGTTCATCACACACGAGTGAGCCGATTACGAAGGGGGAAACCACCACAAACCACTGACTTAAAATAGCAAAATCGTTATTTATCTCAACTACCGATTCTGTAACTGTCATCCGTGTCATCCGCCTACACGCGTCACCACAGTGAGTCATATTCTATGCATTGTATATATTTTATTTTAATCTCGGAGTACTTTACGACGGGTAACGTTCTAATGTTATATTTATTTGACGAAAAAAAAAACACAAAGTGTTTTGCGCTTGTTTCATAATATACTCGTAGATGATATTATTATTTGTTTCTATATCTTTACCGGATTAACTGAGACCGACCATCATCATACACACACCATAGCCAAACTCTCAGCACTCTTTGCACATACCCCCATATCTATATACATATACGTCACACACAGAATACACACACACTCCACTCCCACAATCCCATACACCTCACTCCACTTCTCCCTCTAACTCCCACTCCTATTCCTCTATTTAATATATATATTTTCTTTATTGCTTGACTTAATATTTTATGCCGTGGATCTCTATCATTGGTCTACCAACTATCCAATACGTTATGCCATTATAATAAATTGTACTGTTGAGATTCCTAAAATAAATAAAAAAAATTAAAAAATATCGCAAAACGAGCATCCGAAACTCTCTGTTTTGTACTCAGAACAAAGAAAAAAAAAATGATACTTCAGTGCCATTACGATTCTCATCAACAATCTGGTCACCTATTTACGAAGTCTACAGTAGCGAAATAGAAAAAAATCCTAAGAATGTTCCTAATCCTTGACATATCTACAGTGTCTAAGTATGTTCTTAGGTTTTCACGGCCGTTCATAATCTTCTGGTTTGTGTTTTCATGGGTATCATGTTTTCATGCCGTGTTTTTACTTCCTTTCTGGCCGACGTTTCGGATCCTATTGCAGGGTCCATCATCAGGACTGATGTGCTGTTGTGAGCGTTGATGTTGTGGTTGTGCTTGCAATACCATATCGAACGCCCTGAAGATAGACCCTGCAATGGGGTACATCGGACACAAAGTCGTAAAAACACGCCATAGTGCCCAAGAAAACACAAAGTAAAAAAAGTTCTAAATTGCCTTGATAAAAACAAGAGACTCGAAATTTTCACCCAATCTCTTTAGTAAAGAGACGAAAAATTACAGACCTAACGAATGTGTCTTTGTTGTAGGGGGCAAAAGTTAGTTACGAGCAGCTGTGTGACTCGCTCATGAGTAATAGGGGGTCGAAATTAGAAAGATCATCCACGTCGAACTTTAAAACACCTACAAAATAGTCAATAACAAACTAAACACCCCCTCAATACCGTCACAAATACGTACAAACATCCCTTCGATCAATGAGGTCTCCAAGTCAATTTCACGCTAAGTTTTATAACATCAATCTAGGCTCTTTCTCTCCTCTACTTAAAATGATCAATCACTACATTTAACGAAATTTAAAAGATAACTATTTGTAAAAATGACCTGCTTATTAACACTTTTAATACACTTGAATATTTTTTATAATAGTATATTTTACGAACAAATTGTACAAAATTACAGTTTGATAAATTATAAATTTTGGAAATAATATGAAGTGTAAATAGTAAAATTAATATTATAAATTACCAGGTTCTTTTTACAAATAGTTATATTTTAAATTTGTTTTGATGTTAGTACCTTATTATTATTCATTTCCCATACATTTGTTTTATATTTTTATTGTCTGTACTTCGACTTTTGATTTTTAATTTGTTTGTATCTTGAAGAAGGAACCTGAAAAAGGTACTGAAAAAGGGAAGTGGCCCTGAAACATATCGATATTTTTAATATATAAGTGGCGAAGTGGCGAAATTAAAGTACATTTATTTTAATTCCATTATTTATTATTACTTTATTGCGTAACCATGTCGTATTCAAAATGTTCATAAAATATGTTTACAAAAATGTTGCTCTTGGACCAACTACCAAGTTCAATAATGACGTTCTGTTTATTGAAAAATAAAAAATGAAAATAAATTACTGATTTCTTATTTTATTCTTACTTTTACAGTGTAATAAAGAACGTGTTCACTGTATAAGAAAGCAATTTTTGTTTCGAGACAGTATTATGGCTCATCTCAGAGATTTATCGGCGAAGATCCGGTCTGCATCAGACTACAATATGCATCAACCGATGAATACTCGCTTCGCGCGCAGAGCTGCGAATAACTTCTTAGGGGTGCTTATACGAAAGTCTGTGCCACTAAGGGCTGGTTGTTTTACCTCTTGCTTGTGTAATTTTCAAACGCCTTACCTTATATTTTTATCAATTGCATAGGGCCGGTTGTTTGATAAATAGTATAAAGTAAGTAGAAGAATAAATCATAGATTTTTGCGAAAATGGGTAGTTTGATTCGTGCAAAAAACTGACTGACTGGGCAATTAATAAAAATATAAGGTGACGTTTGAAAATAAATATGACTATGGTTAATGAGCTACGTTTTCGTTGCAATCACTTCAAGATTTCTTCTATTTATAGCTTCTGATAAGCTATAATTCTGATAACCAAGATAACTTCCGATCGAGAATGCATCCGAAAAATAGTCAGTTCTTCATGAACGCATGTTCAGAGTCAAAGTAGTGTATGCGGGTGCAACTTGCAACTACTACCTAACCCCAATTACCTTTAAACTGTTTGCTAAATTTATAGAAATTTGCAATTTTAAGATTGTATTTTTATGTTAATTTATAAACTAGCACTTCCTAGTAATGTGTGTGAGGGTGCAACTTGCAACTACTACCTAACCCCAATTACCTTTAAACTGTTTGCTAAATTTATAGAAATTTGCAATTTTAAGATTGTATTTTTATATTTATTTATAAACTAGCACTTCCTAGTAATGTGTGTGAGGGTGCAACTTGCAACTACCACCTAACCCCAATTACCTTTAAACTGTTTGCTAAATTTATAGAAATCTGCAATTTTAAGATTGTATTTTTATGTTAATTTATAAACTAGCACTTGATATAATATATGTACGATTTTATAAAATAAATAAATTTATCACTTTCAAAATATCACTCTGTCTATAAATCTGTTATAAAAATGTTTGTCAATTTCGTTAACTGAAAAGTGCTGTTTTTTTTCCATAAACTTATAAATCCATAATCCAAATTGCGTCAAATTCCGCATGGTGATTTTTTAAGCCTTATAAAAATACACATTTAAAATCATATCACAATAAAAAAAATATTTTTCATTGCAATTCTATTGGGATTTGGTGGCAAAGTTGAATGAATTCAAAATATAAACGCTGAATTAAATAAACGGAAAATTATGCTACTGCGAAAAGTCAGTTCGTTTTTATATAATATTTTTAGCAAATAATTTTTCAATGATTCAGGGAATCATACGGAGCATATATGCTTATTATGGATGTTCGAAACAATCGTATTTGTAAATATTATCGTATGAATTAGATGCGATACGATACGATACGAATACACATATTGCTTGAATTAGATGCAAATACGGTACGATACGAATATTAAAATCAATAGAGAAATAACCGTATTATAAGTTGTTAAAAATTATCTTTCACTTATCAATTATCAAAAGTGAAATACACCCAAACCAAACTTGTGAACTTTTTAGAAATATTTTACACATGATACACTGTGACCACAATTCGACTATAGGAACAACTACTTATTTAATTAACCGACGACTTATTCTTTTTTATTTTTAATGAGACTAATAGAATATATATTGACAAAACAGAAATATATAAAAAACAATATACCTACTCTTATTTATCAGGTAGAAGGTATGCTGAAGAAGTGATCCGCCCTTGACCTCTGAATTGGCAAAATCTACTTTGTATAATTTCAAGTGTATTCTAATATAGTATTTATTTTTGTATCTGCTTAAATTTTTATCTTCACTACATATTTATATTTTCTTTTCTTTAATTTCATGTATTCATAAGTTCACATATACCTACTGTTAAATTGTTATTCTGCTTTTGTTTTTACTTTTATATCTCTTTACTATTGTTATTTATTACCATTCTATGTTACTATTACATAATTCTTAAGTAAGAATAGCTACCACAGTACCAAGTGTGGAGTTATAAGTATGTTAACAAATGTAAAATAAACAATAAACAAACAATTTATAACTCATCCCACTATCCTAATTACATTGACCTGCTCTAGCAGCATGCATATGTATTAAATATATTACATAGTGTGATTTAATTTAAGAATATTTATTTGACCAGCAACTTTATTACTAGAACCACTTTTGCGTAAACAACTTCCACTTCCTTTCGCTGCACTTGTCTCACGTACCCGTCACGCCCTAGTTCCCCTGGTTGTCAAAACAATAAGACGCGCTACGTGTCTCGTACATGTCAAAGGTTTTTCATAATAATAAAATAACTATTATTTAAATTGAGAAAATAAATAAAATATAATCTCACTAGTACGAAACCGAACCTCGGTCCCTCACGTAACAAGCGGATATAATTATCACTATACCGCTGAGAAATATATACCACATGTGAATTTTCAGGTGTATTTAGCCGCTTAGAAATATTTCACAAATTTTGATTGTTTACAAAGTTAACTATGATTCGTTATTTTTCTAAATTAAAATTAAATTAACGAACCGGTGAACATTGCATTGCGTAAAGTGTTCACTTAGGCCAGCCAAGATAGGTCGCAAGCCCAGTGGACAATAAAGACTTCCATACATGCTTTCCCATGATAAATAGCTTCGTCCTAATCGAGATAGAGACTATAGATAGACTAAATTGGATGAAATTAAATGAAATTAAAAGTTTAAAATTTGAAGCAGGTAAGAAAAAAAATTGACTCTAATCACTTTTTTTATTCAAAGTAAAATTCCAACACATTCGTATAAATTGTCTCCTCGCGTTGTTTAAAAAAAAACTTTTTTGAAATCTTCTTCTGGATTACAACGGTCTTTTTTGCGATCTTTTTTCTTTGGAAATTATGGAACAAACAATATGACATGTTTTTTAATAGTTAATTGAATATTTCAATGCATCACATCCGAACGCCTGATAGAAATGACGTTGTTTCCTGAAAGTTATCACCTTAACCCTAGAAATTCACGACGAAATACCCTGCGCTTTCTATAAAGACACCAGAGCATACCGTTCGATAGTTTTTGCTACTTCAAACAAACAAACTTTCCATTTTATAATTAAGATGTATTAAATTTTAACCCAAAAGATAAAATAATTACCCTTTTAGGGTTTTGATGGGCGTCTCTGTAAGGCTGCCACTCAATAATGCAGGGCATATTTGTGGGCCGACTGACGGTGTAAACTTTTCGCCCTACCAAACGTCAATCTGATCTCAAAATATCTCCAGATGAAAATTGCAACAGTCTGCACCGATTTACAGCGGCACAGAGATGTATTTCACCATAGTGTACACTGTACACTTGATCTCAGACATATACAGGGTTATTTGTAAAACATTAATAACCTCGCAGGACTATATTCCTGCCTTGATATGAGTCGAAAATATTCAAGCTTTCATGACCTAATATCAATAGTTAAGGAGATATGCGACATCAAAGTTTGCATTTTTCTCCAATATTTCTGACTTATTTTTTGCAAAACGTTGGACTATCATTACAGTAACTTATATCGAATATGAAAAATTTATTCCCTTAACACAAGTCAAGTAAAAAAATAAAAACTTTCGAATTCCAGTTGGAAAACATTCCAATTGGAATTTTTCAGGGTTTTTATCATTTTATTTAACTTGTATTGAAACAAATGAATTTTTCGTAATCGATATGAGGTACTGTAGTGATAGTCCAACGTTATACAAAAAATAAGTCATAAATATTGAAAAAAAATGCAAACTTTGATGTCGCATATCTCCATAACTATTATTATTAGGTCATGATAGCTTGAACTTTTTCGACTTATAATCAAGTCAGGAATATAGTCCTGCGAGGTTATTAATGTTTTCCAAATAACCGTGTATACTTGATCTCATCATAGTCCTCTCTTTTTTTGAAAAAATAGAGATGCAAACACGGAATGCGTGTCACAACAATATTTTTACTATTTTCAAACTAAGCTAAACGCTTGGGCTATGAAAACAAGACTAAATTGCTGGTCTGAAGTGAAATTCGAACCCGCGACCTTTGAATCACGAGGTGAAATTCCTAACCACAAGACCAACGAGCTACTCTTTGACCGTACCTTACCGCTTTTAGTGCACTGGCTGGAACTAATTCATCGCGCTTCAGTAATTTTCTTAAAATTTTCCTTAGCTTCAAAATTAAAGTGCATTTATTTGTATGATCATTATAACAAAACTTTAATGTTTGTTTTAACATAATATATGTGGGGTTTAAAAGCAAAGGCAGCAATATCCAAAAAAATATTAATGCAGTCATTTAGGATTACTAACTTAGAATGTACTGAATTCGAGATTTTATTTTAAATATAGCCTGTGTCGGACAAGATAAAAAGTGGCAGCCCTGAAAAGAGCTTTTTCACCGATTTGCCTAGGATAGGGCCCTTTTAGTAATTTACATGAAAAAGTTATGATTAAAATGTTGTAAAAAGTTGATATTTCATTTGAATCATAGAGAATTACGAGCGCGAGGGCGCAGATGGGCACTAATAAATAAAACCCTTTGGGTATGCCCAGCGCGCTCGACACATTTTTATAGATAAATGACTACTCTAATTTTTTTGTTATTTTTATATATAAAATATTATGAATTTGTGTAGCCAGGCTCGCCAGAGAGACCAAAATGGACAAAATTATTGTACGAAGCTAGGCGAGCCTGGCACTTTTGACGGGTTATTTCATCATAGGTGGTCCTGGGGACATGTTTTTAAAAGAAAATAATAAAAATTAATATGATATATGAAATCAATATATATATATATATATATATATATATATATATAAAAAGAAACCCGTGTTTCCCTATCCGCCAAGTTTTCTTCACAACCAGATACTACCACCCCCTGGTGGTTATGGTGGTAGATAGCCCTTGGTGTCACATTAAAAATGTGCGAGTTTGGTGGGGGTGGCTGAGCGTGGGGAGGAGTGGGTGACGAAAATGTACTTTCTAGCACATTGTTTTGTGATGGGAAGGCCGCAAATGCTTCAGATTGTTCCAGAATGGGCCCGTCAACTATGTCGATAAATATAGAAGGTTCGGGAAAAATTCAATCTAGAAAGTTCTGGAAGGAGAACGTTCTAGAAAAATCCCGAAATTTCTATAAGGTTCCAAACTAAGTGGCGGAGTTTGCCGGTGAGTCAAAAACGTGTCAGAATGTCCGGTAAAGCTCTAGAAAGTTCTAGAAGGGGAGTGTTTTAGAAGATTCCTGAAAGTTCTATAAGGTTCCAAACTAAGAGGTGAGTCTAGAAAGTTCCAGAACTTCTAAAAAGAAGAACTTCTTCAGAAGTTCTAGAAAGTTCTGGTGGCGGAGTGTCTGTGACTCTACAGGTTCTACAGACTCTACAAGGTTCCAGATCGTTCGATAAAGTTTAATAATGTTCTGGATGGAGAACGTTCAAGATAATTCCCGAAAGTTCTCTAACGTTTCAAACAGTATGGCGGAGTGTGTCTGTGAGTTTAGAAGGTTCCAGAACATTCGATAAATCTCTAAAAAGTTCTGGAAGGAGAATGATCTAAAAGATTACTAAAAGTTCTATAAGGTTCCACACTGAGTGGTGGAGTGTGTCGGTGAGTCTAGATGGATCCAGAACGTTTGATAAAGCTTTAGAAAATTCTGGAAGGAAAAGGTTCTAGAAGATTACGAAAGTTCTTTATGGTCCCAAACTGAGTGGCAGAGTGTGTAAGTGAGTAAAGAAGTTTCCAGAACGTCCATTAAGGTTCTCGAATGTTTTAGAAGGTTCTGGAAAGAGAAAGTTCAAGAAGGTTCTTAAAGGTTTCAAACTGAGTGTCGGAGAATATCGGTGAGTCTAGATGGTTCAGAAGATTTCTACAAGGTTCCAAACAAAGTGGCGGAGTGTGTTCGTGACTATAGAAGGTTCCAGAACGTTCGATAAAGTTCTAAAATATTAAAGTTCTAAATTATGGTCCCGCCAGGCTAATCAGCTAGTAAGTATGTAAAAACTAACGAAAAGGTTATGAAACCTATGTAATTGAATTTTTAAATGCCGGACCACAGCTCACAGAGCTGCGACTCGAATTATGAGTAGTGATCCCGCCGACAGACTGGTTGTCGCAAATGCGCCTGGGCGTGCGGGCCCTGATGAACTTTTTGAAATAAATTTGGTGACAAATACGATCAGAATCCTGTTCTATTTCACCTGCGCTCGCCTCCAGATCAACTTGTGACTTTTTTCTCGCCTATTCGACTCCTGCTTCAACCGTGGACCGCTCTGAGATTCTCAGCGAAATTTCATACGATTTCGTTTTCGCTTGAGAATCTGCGACATCGGTGCCATCTAGTTGACCTGACCTAGGACGGTGGAATCACCCCCTATTTTTGCGTGTTCCCGTCAGAAACATAGCCTATACATTTTTAGGGGATATCGTGGTTGAATTGACTAGTTTCTATGATTGATTTATTTATTCACAAGGTCCCACTATTATGTGAATAATAGTGTGTAGGCTCAGGAGCTGATGATGATGATGGTGATAGAGGCTTTTTGAAGGTCCGGACGTGGTGGCTGCATAGCTCAGCTTTGTCGTTCTGTTGTCCGTAATCAGTTGCTCGGTACAAGAGTAGAGGTGACGTCACGGTGTAGATTCTGATGCGCAGCAGTTGTAATGTTGACGAAGGTTAGTACTCGACGTAGGTAATGACATTCACCGGCAGCGAAACTTTGGTCCATATAACTTTGTGAGGTACTGTATATCTGGTCTTCCGCTGT
This sequence comes from Agrypnia vestita, assembly GCA_016648135.1. Lineage (NCBI taxonomy): Eukaryota > Metazoa > Arthropoda > Insecta > Trichoptera > Phryganeidae > Agrypnia > Agrypnia vestita. The sequence goes on from JADDOH010000020.1 coordinate 61,182, forward strand.
AACAGGAATGCGGCTTGTATACCTGATTGTCTTTTATGTGTTCCCCTTCCAACCGTGTGTCGCTGACGCTGCTCTGGTTCATGACGGAACTTCTTCCAATCAGCATAAACGGAGGTGATCGGCCGACAGACAAAAGACGGTGCAATGTTCTTTGTGGTAAAATCGCTAATGTGGGTCAGCTAGGAACTGCACGCTGGGCGTTTGTATGAAGCAACGCCCTGGGGGTGACAATGTCTGCTAACTGTGCATCTTCGGCTCGTGTTTTGAGTCTTGCGCCATCTATGCTAATGCCGCGGTACCTCGAATGTTGGTCAATGGCCCAATACTCCCGAGGATAATCGCAGAGGAATATTGATGTCGCGATAATGGACTTGTGGTGCCAGGGAGGCATTGCCCTCACACATTTAGAAGGAATAGATACATAAAATCTAGAATTAAATACATTCTAAATTAGTAATTCTCGGCAACTGTATTGAAAACATTTTTTTCATTTTTTATATATTTTTATTTTATTTTTATTTATTTCTTTTAAATTTATTTATACATATAAATGAAGGTAGTTGCTTCACTAGACAATGGCTGTTCTGAAGCAACTACCTGTACAGTTTTTTTTAAATTTGGACATTAGCAAGATATAATATATATAATACACATATATACACACATACATACAATATATATAATATATATATATATATATATTATATATATAATATCTAACATTTATATACACATACATATATATACATACACACACACACATACATATATATATATATAATATATATTGCTGCTTTTGCTTTTATACCCCTATATATACTGCTATACTGTTGAATTTAAGAAAATACATGAAATGGGGTGGTTTTCTTAATCTTTTGCCTCCCTTCCAGTTTTTGTTTGTCAAACGTGAAATCCTAGTCCACTGGGTGTATTTGAATCACCCCTGTGGCAAGTAAAACAGAATACCTAATTACAAATTAGTAATCATGACTTCTATTGTTGTAGGTATCATGAACAAGTGTCAGCTCTACCATTCTCAAGAGATTTCTCAGTTTATCCCGACATTCATGCATAAAACACATGCACTCGGTACTGAAATTTATCTCTGAACTAAATCTCTGAAACTTACCTCATCGTGTCTCAATCCGTTAAAATCGCATTTAAACCCCCGCGAAAGCGGTGAGTAGGTACTATTTACTGTGGCTGTTATAACGGCACTCGAGTTCAAAATCTTTTAAAACTTATTTTCTTCCACTCAGTGGTTTTCAATTTTCAACTCAATGGCTTTCACCGACTAACTCACCCGTTGGTATTTTAACATATTTTAACGCTGGAAATTTCAACCGCTGTGGGGCACGAAAGCAATTTTTCAGAAATTAAGCGAAACATATTTAAAAATTCTTAACATTAATTTGTTAATGCTAATAAAATATATAAATATTCCGGGTGTAACAGAGCTAGTCCACAATATTTTACAGGTAGATTCCTGCCTTGATTACGAGTCGAAAATGTTTAAGCAACCGCGACCTAAAATCAAAAAAAAACAATAGAGTTATGCATATCGAAGTATGCATTTTTTTTTTCAATATTTCGTACATATTTTTTACAAAGAGTTGAACTACATTACCGTAATTATGAAAAATTCATTACCTTTAATATAAGTCAAATAAAGTGATAAAAAAATTATATTTTCAATTACACAAAGTTTTTATTATCTCATTCGACTTGTATTAAAGCGAATGAATATTTCATAATCCATGTATGTTTTAATAATAGGACAACTTTTTGCAGAAAATAAGTCAAAAATATTGAAAAAAATGCAAATTTTGATATTGCATATCTCATATCATAACTATTGATATTAGGTCATGGTTGCTTGAATATTTTTGACTCGTAATTAAAGCAGGATACTACTTGTAAAGTTTTGCTACTAGCTATGAGACACCCTGTATATCGAAACCAGGCCAATTTATGAAGAATTGAATTAGTTATTTTATTTATTTGTAATTTCTATATTTTTGATATCCTTCCATTGTTCTAGGAATAATCTTTTGCCGGGATGTCTGGGATCCTTAGTAAAAGTCCAAATGTGCTTCGAGGTTTTTGTTCCGTCAAAATGTAACGATATAGCGACAAGGTACAAGTAGCGGTTCAAATAGCTCTCCAAGTGCGTGCTTTCGTGAAAGCTTTCGTATTGGAGCGTCCCTTTTTATCCCATTTTCCCTTTCTATCTCCCATTTCTTTCATACGCTCAGACAAACGTCCATCCAGATACATAACAATATCAATTGATCAATCATACATAACAATTAAATTAAAAACAAACGAGAGAAAGCCTTTAGAATAGTACAACAAAATCTATTTATAAAAAGTACATGGTCGAATACAGAACTTTTCCTTATCAGAAAACTTTGTCCTATCAAGACGCATGTTGATACTAAACTAGGTATTTTAATAGTCATATACCAGGAGCGTGCATATTAATAAAATATAGTAAAAATTCTAAGAAATAAACAGAAATTAAATAATCCGTATATTATGACAAAAAATGTCTTAATAATAATAAAAAATAATAATAAAAAATAATAGTAAAAAATAATAAATAACTTAATGCTTAGAAATGTTACTGTATTGGTTTCACTAAAAATATCCAGAATATAAGAATTTGTTTATAAATTGGATGACCTTCCACTCGCTAAAGTCGATTCAATAAGGGATCTGAGCGACATGCTAGATTCAAAGCTCACTTTTAGAAACCACTCTGATAATATCACAAACAAAACATATACTGTGTTGGGATTTATCACCAGAATTACTCACGACTTTAAAAATCCTCCAAGTCTAAAAATTCTCTATACATCAAACGAGGTATATTGGAATATTCGTCAGTTATTTGGTCACCTTATTACACAATACATGTTACGAGAATCGAGAGAGTCCAAAAAAAGTTTCTACGTATTTTGTCATACAAAGCTGGTCAATACAATAACCTTCACAGCTACGAAGATCGACTCGCCTTTTTCAAGATGCACAAACTTGAGTCCCGACGGAAAATATCCGATCTCGTTGTGCTACACAAGATTCTCAGCGTAGCTATTGATTCTCTTTTTCTATTTGACATAAATTTGCATGTTAAATCCCGTATAAGAAACCCGGAGTTCCTTAGAATAAGCTAGAACACTGAAAATGTTGGTTACTTTTCTCTCATCACAAGGTTGAGTCGCACATAATATAATATGTATTGTGCTGACCCTAACATTGATATAGATCCATTAAATCAATTTTTTATTAAATACTAATCGCACTACATTCAAACACTAAATGTACAACACACATAAATGTACATGTAAAATATATTTAAATGCAAAAATACATGATACTAGAGCATGCCGAAGACACTTGTAATTGGGATAATGGGCAAAGTCTTCATTTATAATGTTTTATTATCAGAGTATCATGTACCTATTATTCTGTTAGTGTCTCTAATAAATATTAAAAAAAAAGTGTTTATGTCCAATGTGCTCTAATTAAGCGTAATTGATAGTACCTATATCGTTTTCTCAATTGCTACTGAATTGTAAATTGCTCGCTGCCAATCTATGTATATTGTATGAAGGCCTTGCTTTTTCCGTTTCTTAATTTAATTTAATCTTTTCCTAATTCACAAATTTTACTAATTTACTAAATATCACAATCGTTCATGATCGTTCATGATATTATCATGATCGTTCTCCGCATTCAAAGACAATATGCAACAGGTATATGACATATACAGGTATATCAAAGAGTATAAAATATGTACGGAGGTGAACTAAACTGTTTTTTTAGGAGAGGGAAATTGGTCGTAACGGAAGACACACGTATACCTACTCTAGGTAAAGCAGTTTTTTGCATAACTAAACATCTTTTTAAACCTAACACGTACTTTTTCAATAAACTTTTTTTATTTTGCTCCAAACCGAATCTATTTAGTAAAAATGTCTTCTTGTATTGAAGAGCAACTTGTTAACTAAGTCATAATATTTTTTAAGAGTGGGGCATACTTTTTTCAAACTCCAGTTAAAATGAAACTTCTTGTTTGTAGACTGTAATTACTAGTTTTATTTAAACTTTGATTAATATGATATGTTGCGAGCGCAGATATGAGTTAGAAGAAAGGATGAAGGATGGAATTACTCACCGGATTCCGAAATTTCTCCCAGTCTCCCGTCGCCGTCGCGTCCAGGTTCTTGATTGACTGTATATTGTTCTTGATATCTTGTCCAAAGCACGTACACGAATAAGAAATATGATTTCACTATAAAATTCCGAAACTTTTAATGAACGGCGACAAAAATACATGCAGCCGGCCCTGTCACTTTTTTTGCCCAACAACCATAGAAAAGAACCAACTACTTCGCCAACGGTCAACGGTGAGAGGGTAGGGGAAGCGAATAATATGGGACAACACTAAATTATTCGAGTATTATATTTTGGTATCCAACATACTATATTTATATTAATTAGTATGTTGGATACCAAATAGGATCAGCCTTAATAAAATTTTAAAATCACAACTGGTCATCTCTCCCGGACGCTCTGGGAGAGATGGCCAGTACTTAATTCTACTTTTTCTCTCCATTTTCACAATACATTTTTTACTATTAGCTCTTTTTTCTTCCTTTGTCCATATTTTGAACACATGTTGTCAAATTCAGTGCAATTTTCGTGCACCCGAAAATGGCAAATGATACTTTATAACTAATCTTCGACATATTTCGAAGTAGTTCTCTCCACAGGCCACGCAGTTATCTTCTTCTCTTCTTTTTTCTTGGTATTTATTTGGCATCTGAAATTCATATAAACATGTTTCTCTTAATGCAAAAAATGTGAACATATCGCATAAAATACCACCGATGGTGTGGCCATCTCTCCTTATTTTACGGGAAAGATGGCCACACCAGCCACGTGATAAAATTTGTGAGCCTTTGTAGCTATTTTGAGGTTATGTTAAAACACGACTTGTAAACCATTCCGAAAACACTTAAAAACGCATATTTTTTAAAAACAGTACAAACACAACTTGAAATGTGAACTCCCTAACTAATTTTCACATTAGGCAAAAGAAAATAGGTCGATTTTACTTATTTTTGGTGTTTTATTCGCAAGTACCTATTTACGCTTGCGGGTGTTCGTAGACACAACTTAGTGAAAGCTAGCGGCACCTAGCGACTGTTTGTAGTATTTTTTGAGTTAGCCATCTCACCCTTACGGCCATCTCCCCCGGACTTACCCTTCACTTTTCATAATTGTTTCAAAATTAACAAGCTCGTAATAATATTTCGAAACAAGGCTAACGTATTGGCACCAGATGTAATACCAAATTGTAGACAAGCAATTTTCGTAAGTTCGTGTCCTTTTAGTTTGGCGGTTTTGGGCATGTGACATATTTGAATTACAGTTTACGAAGTTTATTATATATATAAATCGAAAAAGCTCACAGTACGAAAAATTGGATACTTATTAGTTTATAAGAGTAGGTTTTATTGTTAAAAATGAAGATTTATTATTCTATTTTCAAATAGCTTCAAACATTATATATTATGCAATGAATCCCAATTAAGGCCGACGCCACACTAGGCGTCGCGTCTTTGACGCCACGGAACGCCGCTACATTTCTTTCCATACAATATGCGCTTATCGAACACACTGAACGGGTCATCTATCAATCCGCTGGCGGAATGCTCACTTCGGTGTCTGTTCGGTTCTCCGCCCGAACTTACATCAATTTATTATTAACATTAACGTTAAAGAATTTTTTTGCTTCGGCAACATTCATACATCTTCTCACACATGCTCTACGGTCGTTGAGACTTTTAACAAGGCCACAAAAACGCCAGGTCTTTTGCGGTCGCCTTTTGTACCTGCTGTTCCTGCTGCCTTTAACACTCGAATCATACATTTTCTTAACTATCCTTTCCTCTCATCACGTTCCACGTTACCAAACCATCTCAGTGATCCTTTATTTATTCTATCTCACTCGCTGCAGCCAACATTACATTCAATTCTAATTTGTTCATTCCTCACCATTTCAGCCAAAGATTTTCCATACACGCGCCGTAGTGACCGCATTTCCATTGCATTCAGTCTACTTTCATTCCTTTTTTCCATTTCCAGGCTTTCCAGCCTTCCAGTTCCAGGCTTCACTTCCATACATCAGATTTGGTACTAGAACGCCATTATGTACCGTTCGTCTCACTTCCTTTGACAGATTTTTAATTGGCTATAATTGCATTCAGAACGCTATTTCCTTTGTTTTCCGCGGTCACTCTCTTTTCGATATCGTTCTTAGCCTTGTCATCTCTAGGTACTAAACCTAAGTACTTCCCAAATACACAAACTCTTTCACTTCATTATTTACCATAACATCTCACTTAGTCACTTTTCCGTCTCTCTCAAACACTATCACTTCCGATTTGCTGACATTCATCAGAAGTTCACTATCCATGCATACATCGGACATCCTATACACCAGGCACTGCAGATCGGCTTCGCTATGAGCTAATAGTACTGCATCGTCAGCGTATATAATATACAGAATAGAGCCCGTCCATTCTCGGTCTTACTTCTTATCACTGACATCCTATCACTCCAGCTCCACGATCTAGGGCTTGCTCCGGCCCCGTCGTGTACCTGCAGCCGGGCGAGGCAGACGCACATTCTCTGGAGCTTTGTTTTGTTGAGGGATGCGAGAGAGGGAATGATATAAGATTTGTAAGTTGCAGATAGGAGCACTATATTGAACTCCGGTCTGTTAAGCTAGGGACCTGGAACTGTTCAGGGCGTTTTTGCGGGTGTGGGTCTCCAGGTGGGAAATCCTTCGGCGTTTCAATAGTGGCAGTATCTTCAAGTTTGTGTTTACTGGGGTATTATGCCGTGTTGTTACGACCTTTCGTGATTGACCTTTGATGATTCTGAGTGGCCGTGAAAACCTAAGAACATTCTTAACAGTGGCAGTATTTTTATACTTGATTGCTTAATCTTGATTTGCTCTTGGATCGTAAGTGCCGGCCGTAGTGCGTGTGCGTAAGCCCATATTTCTATGTACTTATTTTTGTGCCGTCTGTATAACCCAAAAGGGAGTTGTCTTTTCCTACACCCTCAAATGTTCCGATCTGTTTGCTCCTTACATCCTGTGTATCCTTTGTGCCTTTATATTGTTATTATACGCTTTGTGTTTTATATATGTTTATAGATCGTGTTAATGTATTGAAATATTACTTAGGTAGTGTATTGAAATATTTTGGTGGTTTATGTATATTTTTTTAAATAATAAGGGCAAAATTTTGGATGGCAGCCGTGCGGCCCAATTTTGGTTTGCAGTGCTGGGTTGTACGGTTGCCTTTAGCATTAAAAAATGCCAACCTGGCGGCGAATGAGTAAGACCGATATAGGAGGTTTCGCTTATAAAACGGTCCTGGGTAAGCGGTGGGTCTGCCCTCATTGACATCTTATCACTCTGATTCACAAAGGCACAAAAAGTTTTCGATGCTTTGCCATCTAAGATAGAAGGCATAAAAAGAGAAAACTCAACTAAGTCGTATCATATTTTTTTATGACTTTATAATAATTAATTTATATTGAATCCATAATCCTCAATCCGAACAGAAGCTGTAGTTGAAATGGGAAGTTTATCACAAGCCGGAGCTGTATTTGCGAAAATCCAGCAAACCGAAGTTGCATTCCAATTTCGAGCCTAATTTTGCACACAATAAATGCACACATTTTTCAATATAGAGATGCATACGACACGAAATACGTGTCGCATCAATATTCTGTCAACTTTCAAACTAAGCTATAGGTCGACCACATTCAAAAAACCATTCTTTAGCTTTGTCCGGTAAGAAGAAAGCGGGGGAAAGTTGCCTGGAAAGCCCGTATTACAGCCTCAATATTATATTCCGAACAAATATATATTTTTTAGTTTAAATAAGGTTATTAACTTATTAGAAACACTTCTTTTGTGTTAATTTTTTGCATCATAACAACACACATATTTTTTGCGCACATTCTTTTGAATGCGGTCTAGCTATAAACGCGTACACTATGAAACTATTAATAATTTGATAGGATCCAGAAACGAAGCTTGAACCCTCACCACTAGATAATTAGGCGACTTTACCACTAGACCGACAAGCTACGTAAATGAAAAATGCACAAAATAAATAAAATAATAGCAAAAAAAACCTCTTAGGCGCAATCTGTAGGCTTGTAATGACGTGTAGAGATTGATAAAAAATCTTATAATCAACTATCGAAGTGAATATCGCTTTATTATTTTGGAATAGATTGGAGGAAAAATATGAAAGTATGAAAAGGAACCTAAGTACGTAATTTGATTTACATTTACAGTACCGACCGAATCCAGCTTCTTTTGTAAAAAAAGAACGATATTAAAATAGTTCACAATTTTCATTCATTATGTATTTATTCGTAGTGCAAACCCGATAAATTGAACATTGGAAGAGGATACAATTTAAATGGGTTTTTCTTTGCTTTGCCTCATCACTAAATAATAATGGTCTTGTTTTTCTGCGTTGTTGTTGTGTCGCGAAAAAATTTATGGCGAAAAGAATAGAAGTAGGAACAAGAGATAAAAAAATATTTTTCTTCCAGAAATAATGTGATGTAGTGAATGGAATGAAATTGAATGAATTTACGATGAAAAAATTTCAAGGATAGAAAATCCGTATTTTTCCAATCAAATTATTTACTTTGTTTTATTTGACATCCATTCAAATAATAAATAACGATCTTACAAGAGATACAAAATACACAGGGTGTAACAGAGCTAGTCCACAATACCTTACAGGAGGATTCCTGCCTTGATTATGAGTCAAAAATGTTCATACAACCATGACTTAATATCAATAGTTTGAATTTTTTTCAATATTTCTTACTTATTTTTGGCAAAACGTTGGACTATCGTTATAGTCACTTATATCTAATATGAAAATTCATTCCCTTTGAGATAAGTCAAATAAAATTATAAAAACTTTTCAATTCTCATTTGAATTTTTCAGAGTTTTTATTATTTTATTTACCTTTCATTGAAACGAATGAATTTTTCATAATCGATGTAAGATACTATAATGATACTTCAACGTTTTGTAAAAAATAATTCAGCAAAAAAATGCATACTTTGATATTGCATAACTCCATTACTATTGATATCAGGAATCCACCTGTAAAGTATTGTGGGCCAGAGTGCGACCAGTATAAATTGGCGTGCGAGGGAAACAGAAGTTGCCAGGGTGTAAATTTATTACACAATACATAATATACAGAGTGTCCTGTATATTGACAAATATATATTATGATATTATAATAGAAATTTGGTCGGGCAACACTAAAGAAACAAACCAGTAATGGCGGCCACTCTATCTAGAGTCCTGTCAAAGGGTAATATTGGTCCATTATTTGCTTTTTCAGCTTCGCAAAACTTTAAAACTACATTGGCAATATTTCTTGCACCACCTGCAAGGTGTTGCAAGACTGTTTTGGACGTAATTCAGTGTATATTGGAAATCAAGATGTCACAGCTCACGCGAAAATACGAGATTGAACTGAATGACAGGGCGAGGGGTTACCGCCGGGTGCGGGCGGGGCGGATTTAGTCCCAAAGTCGCCGCATGCCAATTTACTTTGGTCAAGCTCTAGATATGTTACACCCTGTATATGTCTTCCATAAATTGTGTGGTGAAAAGAATAGAATGGAATACCATACTTTTTTACGTGTTATTATGTTAATTTGTATTATGGCAAAAATTAAGTGTAGTGCAAATACTAGGTATTTGTTAAAAATTAAAGATTTAAGTTTTATATTACGGTCGTTCAACATATTAGGTATAAAAACAAAAACGGATATTTTATATGAACCTTACCCATACACGAGCAGAGTAGAGTTTGATTCTCGACGTTTCACTTTGGACGTGCGCCTTGACACCCGTGACGAGAGGACACTCTCCTGAAGACGCTGTGATATGACTCCAGCGAAACGTTGAACATCGAATCTCTACATGTCTATACGGTTCATATGAAATAGCCGTTTTTATTTCAATATCTATTATTACAAATTACAAAGAATTTAGATTTAGATTTTGTCATTTACTTTCACGGTGTAAATAGCAATATTGCTTAGTTCAGAATGCGGCCAATTATTTACAATATTATACAAATCTCTTCTGGGATGAAGAGGTCCAGCTATCCCTAGACAAAGGGCCCAAGCGACAAAAGTTCCACGCGACAAAGGCCCGCTGACAAAAGTTCCACGCGACATTCTATCCAATGAAATGATGACAACAAACAAAATTTCAAAACGTTTTTTTATGAATGAAATTTTAAGAAATTAATGCATTGATAATGATGACGAAATCATAAAAATTAGCATCTAAAAGAGATGTCAGCGACAAAGTATTTATTTTTTAAAATTATTAATGGTATGTTGGACTGCCCTGAACTTATTCAGATGATCTCGTATAATATACCAAGACAACCGGGACATCCCAAAGTGCTCTTTGTAGGGATCAACATAAATAACTATGATCTAAATTCATCGATAACATGCATGCTCCGCCTTGGGAATAAGTTTTCGAAACTCGTTGATATTTTTCAATGCAGGAGCATACCCGAACTAAAGAATTACTTAGACTTGGAATATGCCAGTAGAATTAAGTACAGTTTTGTACAGTGGACTGATTTTTTTTCTATCCTTGAATTAGTACTTTTCTAAATTAGTTTTTTTCTTACTACTCTTTATTTTATTATTATTTTTGTTAGAGGTGTTTTTAATTTATTCCGCTTATTTTTTGAAGTTATCTTCTTTTCGCGCATTGAAGCTAAAATTTTTATTGTAACGGAATTTGCGTACGCACAACATGCGCATTATAGCGGGAATGCGAGACCACGAAGTGGGCGCTAATCCATTGAACTGTCAAAAAACACTTGAAATAAAGTATTTAGACTACATATTATAATCCACGTCAATGTTGTAGACCATCGTGAACCACCTAATCGGTGAAGACCAAAAGACCAAAATATATACAATTAATTAAAAATACAGAAATAAATAACATTAATGAACAATAATTAGAATATTAATAATCTTATGAATATTTATACTAGTACTTTGAGGAACAATATAAATGACATATTTTAATATCATAGATTAAAAAAGATAGAACATTTAAATTTGAAAACATATAGGTACAAATTATAAATAAATATTAACAAAATTAAAAACGAAACCATGAAGCATTTCAATTCATTTAAGTAATATTTTAATACAGAGAAAAGAAAATTGTGAGGATATAAACGAAATATATTTTCACATTTCTCATATTTAGAAACCAATCAACATAACAAAAACGTAACAGATAAAAAACAACTTAGGATTAACAAAGTTTTACATCATTATTTTTCAAGGTAACAATTTAATTGTTTCATGTTGTTAATAAATATCAAGAAAATATTGTGAATGTTTAAAATTACACATTATTAAACACATATTAACAAAATTTATAAATTAGAAACAATAATTCCATTTATACAAATATAAAGAGAGTAGGTAAAGTATATTAAAAAAATAATCAGAATTTGAATTAATACATATCAAATAATAATTAAATATCTATATTTCAAGAAAATTGTGAGTCTATAGAAATTATAACTTCACATTTCTCTTAATGTGGATTAAACAGATAATAAAAAAATTTAATAATAAAAATAAAAATAAAATTGTGAGTTTATAGAAATTAAAACATCACATCATCACAGGAGCAAATTTACACTACAAATACAGCTGTTTTTGTGAAAATAATATTAATATATCTACTGACCTCTACCAAAAGGTTGGAATGAAAAACTCAACTGATAAACTGAATGTATATTTCTATAATATACATTATTAAAATCTGTTACATTTTTTGTGTTTCCATTGAGCTTTTATTCTTTTTTTCCATTCCACTAAATTATGCTTATATATGTTTTCTTTCTTTTTACTAAATACGTCTTTTCTGGTCCATATATGGTTACTAATATATTTTCAGATATATAGACATTCATGTTCTTTTCTAGCTACTACTTTTTAAATTTAATTTTTTTTCTTTGCTTTTTACTTAGATAAAATAATTATATATTACTTTTTCTATTCCTATTTTAAATGATAATTAGCATGTTGAATAAAAAAAAATGCTACATACTACTACCTTTTAAAATTATAATAATAAATATACTTTTTCAAAAATTCTAGTTACACCACTGCTGAAATGCAACATTCTGGTGCAACGTAAATGTATTTCAGAGTGTGTATAATGTTTAAGGTGGTACCTATATGACCGTAGAGGCGGACTCCTATATCTGTGCACTATAATGTTTTGAATAAGAGTTCAGTCTCTCTAAAGACAAAAGACAAAAGGCTTTGTTTTAGCCCCCACTGTATTTTTTTCTCCATGTACGTTCTTCCACCCTCTCACAGGTCCAGAATATTGTATTAGGGGAGGGGAGTAACAAATGAAAATATTTTGCCTATTGTACTGTTAGCAGCTGTTTTGTAATTTTGGTCCAATTATGCATTAGCATTGCATATGCACAAAACAGTGGATAGCACACGCGGATTGTTTATGTTAATGGTGTGCGTCATTACTTTACGTTTAGCCTCTCTGATTCTGAATTCAAGGATGAGTGAAAGTATAGGTTGTGTTGGTGAAAGAATTAGGCACCAGTTTTCTCGGGCGCAGAAAACTAGTGCCTTATTGAATGTGCAGAAAATAAAAAGGGTCAATTTTCTTACCCCGAGAACCAGTAACAGGTATTCAGCTACATACATATTTGTTTGAGAAGTATTTTTTAGAAGAATATGTATTAATAACAAATTGTGTGAACTTACGAATATATCAAAGCACGGGCAATGTTAATAACGAAAGTTTTGTTGCACTACGTATTATTCCATAAAAAGCAAATTTGTCGATAATAAAGATGTACCACTTCATAAAATATGTATTACTACATAAAAATCTAATTTATTGATAATACAGATGTACCAATATTTTTTTATAACTACATGCTACTTCAAAAAAGATCATACATTTTTGTAATAGTATTTGTATTAATAGAATTGCATAATAGTATCAAACCTGAAATATTTTCTGTACATGTGCACTATAAAAGGTAACAAGGTTTGGATGTTATGACATTTGAGTTTGGAAGGTCTTGACAGATAATAGGTAATGCAGGTACAAAATAAATGTGTAAGCAAAACGTTATCTACTATATTACACATATACAGAAAATATTTCATGTTTGTTACTATAATGTTAGTCTGGCAGTCGCTGGCCCTTTCCAAAATATCTTAGTACCCTGTCTGTATGGTTGTTATCATAGATGTCTACATCTTCCCTGCTTACCTCCTCAGAGAATTTGTCATATTGACTGCTGATGTACTACATAATAATATCTCTAAATTATTCACAGCAATAATATCAAACTAGCAGTAAGTTAGGCACTAGATCCTGCCGTGCCGTGCAAAAAAAACACAATGCAAATATACTTTTTGTTGTTCATTTTTACTTATTAAAAAAATACTGTTTATTTTATATACATATAGATATATATATATATATATATATATATATACATATATTTCTTAATTTAATCTTTTTAAAGATTGGGACTCAGACTGGGAGAGTCACTTTTCTAATTTATCTTGTCTTAAAACAGCTCAGGAATATAATAAACTATAGGGTTTCCTTAAAACTATTAAAGTAAACCTTATCCTAAACCACTCATAGACACTCGCCACCATAGACTTCTTACCACCAATAGTTTTCTCCTGGGCAGGGTAAGTAAATTTATGGAAAATGATGGTAATTAGGGAAAATAACACCATGTGCTCATAATAAATTTGTATTTCAATAAAAAAATTAGATTAAACATACAGTTATAAGATATATAATATTTTTAATAAAAATCTTTTAAAAATATGTTTCATGCTAATAATGCCTATTCAAATTATTCCGTATAATATTATATCACATTGTTCTAAACATCTTAAGACATGTTGTAGTAAAATAAGGCTACCACATTTAATAATAATCTTATTCAAAATCTTAATGAATAAGATAATGTTATAAACATTAGTCAATCTCTGAATAAGCATTTACCAATCAGGTTTTGCATCACAGATAATTGAAAGGCATCTTTGTAGACTGTTAATTCAATTCATTGTTTTTTAAACCCAGAAATTTATGTATGCAGAGTATGTAAAGTATATATTTCTGGGTTAAATAAACATACAATAATTTGTTACATGATCAAGCACAAAATTGTTAGGTAAATCTATTTTGTTTTGCATGCTACTATAATAATTGTCATTTTTAAATACATATTCCAATTTGTAAGCACATTGTGTCATATTCTTATTGATTATTAAATAGATCACATATTCGACACTTATTTTAATGTAAGAGATTCAATGAAAATAATCTGGACTGTTAATTAAATTATACACATTTATGAAATGTAATAAATATGTATACCACTTCTAAACTAAATGAGAACTGTGATTAAACTTAAAAAAAATTAACAGAATATGAATTGTAATAAAATACAAAAAAATGTAAACTTGTCTCAATACAGTTGTTAATATGACATCAATCACTTATAGATTAATAGATTTTTTTTGAACATATAAACTGTATGTGCTTATATCTAAAAGAAGAATAAAAAATATGCTAGCCTCATACTTTGTTTATTTACAGGTTTTAGTGTATTTTCTAAATTTAATGGTAATAATAACCAATAGTTAAATTATCCCTAAATAAATCACTTGCTTATTTTTCAAAATTTGGTGTTCCTGGACTTAAAAATGCACAATAAAAAAAACTTAAATATATTTTGTACATATTATAATAAATTTGTTATTTTAAAATAAAGTTTATACAGTTCTAATATGGCAGCAATACTGGAGCTTGCATTTTAATGTTAATCTATGGAAGCAGATGGGTTAAAATTTCTACCAAAGCCAATGATTAATAGTTTTATATTGGTGATTTTTTAATATTTCTGAAAAATTAAAAAATAATCACAGTTCGGTATATCTACCTTTTCATGAAATATGTATAAATATTCTACCCAGTAGGGTACGAGCATGTAAGACACAATTTCATATAGTTACAAAATATTTTATTAATAAACATGCGCAAATTTATAGTAATAATTATTATTATAAAAAAGAACTCCCATAAAATTGTCAAGTCATGTTGATAGGCTGATAACATTGAAAATAACTCTATGTCTGCCCAGCCTAAATCATACTTTTGTACTCCGAAGCAGTCTACTTTAACTTTTTGCCTTAAAATTAAAAAAGCACCCTGATTTTTTGTCCTGGCATTTAAACCAAATCAAAAAGAATACAACATAGGCAGGACTTTCAACACAAAGGTTTGTATCCGTTAACATTCTATCATCTTCGGTATCATTCATAAACAATACCTAAGTAGCAATAAAAAGTAATTACACAATATTTATATTTTTAAACTTTCTTATTTCTACAAAGTAATATAAATATAATACAAGTAATGCAATTTATGTGTATAAATAATATGTAAAATATAATATTAAACAAGTACCCAAGTCGAGCATGTTCATGAATGCTAATTTTTAATTGAAATTGCACATTAAAAGTAAAATTAAAATTGTTTACAGTGAGTATTTTGATATCTGCATACAATTTATATGAAAAACTTGTAAATTTTCTATATAACTTTGAATATTCGAAGGTGCTACTATTAAATAATAAAACTATGTTACAAGTGGCTATAGTTTATAATCTGTCAATTTGTTGCAAGATAAACCTTTATATGCATATATCAATACATATAGTAAGACCTCGTTATTGCAAAATCCAAGAGACCAAAATTTTTTTTCAAAAAAATAGGATTCCCACATACAACAAAAAAAATCTCCTAATATGTTTTCTGCACATATTCTGCACCGTAGCAAAAAAAAGTACCACAGCCATAAAAAAGATCGCAAACGGTTTTAAACAAACATCAGTTCATATGCAAATAGAGGAAGTTTTTTAAAATTAATAATATCCCTGAGGAATCTGACATGTTGGAATCTGACATTTTATATGATTAAAATGATTAGTTATATAAATAAAATGAGTTGTTATATAAAATACGTATTTATGCCGCAGCTTCACGGGTGCGGCAAAACATCAGTCCGTTACAATAAAAATTTATTTTTCATTGTCTAGTTTTTGTATTTGTTTTACTCAACTATGTAAAATAAATATCTCGTATGATAATTTGAAACAACGCATCTTGCGAGAAAATGCCGCTTCGGTAGTTCTGACCTTTGAAAATGCCACACGGAGTACACAATGGAATCAATGTTAAAGTTTAATTATAATGTAAAATGTGATAAAAATTTATAATAATGGTAGAGATGAAAAATGAAGATTGATGATAATATCGTTCGGTAGACTACAGGTGTCCACAGTTCAAAGTAGCCAACTTGAATTCTGCAGGCGATACAATACACTACACATGCCGAACCAGCAGCAGGTTTGATAACAACTGCAGGTTTGAACGAAAATGTTTGAAATAATATTGAAAAAAAAAATTCATTATCTATATTTATGTAAATGTATATTAATGTGTCTTCGTTCGAAATTTAAATAATTTCATCGTACATATTGACTAAATTTCGCTACATAAATGCATTTTTGTATAAAAAATTTATTGTAGGGGATTAATTTTGAAAAAATATTCAGTATGCCATTTTTGAATATAGTGGAGTTCGTTATAACGAGGTTCTACTGTATAACATACACATTCTATGAGTTTGAAAGTTATGTCGAAAACACTTATTTATGATTATATTTGAGAACACCGAAGATGTCTGCAATTCACTACTAAACTATCTACTGCAAAAAATTATACAGATTATAGAGAAAAATTAAAATTTTTGTATCTATTGCATGTTTGAGACATCTTCTTCTTCTTCCTCAGCCTTTTTCCCTCCACTGCTTTCATTTTCCTCCACTCATCTCTGTTTCTCCCCTTTCGCATCCAGGTTCTTCCAGCTTGCTGGACTATGTTCACAAACCACCTTTTGGGAGGTCTTCCGACGCTTCTATTTTTCGTCCAGGGCCTCCACTGTAGGATTCTGGGTGCCCGTCTAGTATCCTCCTGTCGAGCCATATGCCCAGCCCAAATTTTAGTTTTGTAATACGGTCCATAATTTCGGCAACTTTTGTTCGGTGTCTTATTTCTTCATTTCTAATTTTATCTCGAAGGCTCAAGCCGAGCATCTGCCTTTCCATGGCCCGCTGTGTACACTAATTTGTGTATGATTTTTTCTCTTAGTGTTTCTGTTTTAGTGTTCTCTTAGTGTTACTGTTTCTAGGCCATATGTCAACATCGGTAGGATACGTGTATCGAACATTTTTCTTTTCAGGCATCTTGTGATTTCTTTATTTTCAAACAAGTGTTTCAGTTTACCAAATGCTGCCCACCCAGCCCAGACCTATTCTTCTTGGTAATTCAGCTGTTTGATTTTCTTTTCCCAACTTTATCTTATGACCAAGGTACACATATTCGTTAACTGTTTCTATTTCCCAATTGTTTATTGAGAATTTATGTTTGGATGTGGTTAAAATTTTTGTTTTTTTGTATGTTCATTTCCAAACCTGTTGCTTTCGATGCTTCATGCAATTCTCTGGTCAAAGTTTACAATTCTCTTACATTATTGCTGACAATCTCTATATCGTCTGCAAATCTGAGGCGGCTCAGATAGGTGCCGTTTATCTTCACTCCTTTATTTTCCCAATCTAGGTTTTTGAAAATGTCTTCCAAGGCAGTGTAAAGAGTTTTGGAGAGATAGTATCACCTTGTCGTACATCTTTTCCGATTTTTAAGTTTTCTATCATTGTGTCTTCATCTTTTGTCATGCTCGTGGTTCCATTTTCATGTATATATTTGAGACATGGTAGTTTAAAACTATATTTTATATATACATTTCTAACAGTGTTGTAACATAAAGGATTTTCATGTTTTTTTATATCGTTTAATATGTGATGATTTTCTGCGGTTATAACGTTAAAGCAAATTTTTCAGATACTTTGAGTTATAAAATATTACTATAAGCCACATTTTAAATATCAAACATTAATTTTGAAATAAAAAATTTATATTAGATATAATCTGTACTACTGTAATATTAATAATTTATTAAATAATTAAAACTTTGAGAATTTACTTAATATTTAAATAAAGTACAATGAGAATATTTTCTTCAAATGTATTCATTATTTTGAGAATACAGCACTCTCAATTATCCAGGATGTGATTAACCAGGATGTGGATTAACCGGGAAGAATCTCCAAAATATTAAAAAAATATTTTTAAAAAGAAAATGTTCCACATTGTTCATAACAGCCAAACATGTGTTTCGTCGAAAATATCAGCTGTACATTGTCTGAAAAGTAATCACTAAAACAAGTTAAATGAGACTTAACTTAGTGCATTGAGGGGTTACTTGCGTCAAGTTGTCATTGTCACTTATTGAGGAGTTAGTTGCGTCAAGTTGTCATTGTCGCTTCTTTTTAATAGACACATAATTTTTAATTGTCGTCAACTGTCAGGGATACGACAGTTTATTTTATTTCCGCAGTCAAACCAAATAATTTTACGATGAATTATACATGCAGAGTAATGTTATCGCACCAACTGGATGGTAATTGACATGGTTTCTAAATAGCCACGGCATCCAAGTTTTCGAATGTCAGAATATGTCACAGGCAACACAAAGCCAGTTTAGAAGTTATTCCAAAAATAGTATTCTATCCTGCATTAATTAAAGTTATAAATGAGGAATGGTATATCTGTCCCTTTTTTATCAAACTTTACGATAAATGATACAGTAAAAACTCATTAATTCAAAATTCACGGGTCCCAAAAAAACATTTAGAATTATGCGGAACCCTGCTAATTCAAAATTTTAGGTACCAAATAGAAAATCATGATGCAATTGCAAAATTTTCCAAAAATCATAAAATTCATAAAAAACATTAATTTTGTTAAATTCATGCGTATATTTATTATGTTAATGCAAAAATTGTGACATTTTTTTATTTTTCTAAAGTACGTACTGACATGTTTGTGTTCTCACCTGCGAAAAAAAAATTCTATAAGGCCGCAATAAAAAATGTTTAATTATCATTGAATTTATGAAAGGCTTCTTCAATTTTCACCAATTTTCATTTTCAATTCCGCCTTTTTTACGGCTCAGATCAACAAAGCAGTTACTAAAAATACAATTGTCAATAAATATGTGAAACAATACGATAAGTCAGTAATAACTTATCTTATTATTTCTTACAAAGAATATCGAACATTTTAATAACACAAAGTTTTGTTGCATTTTGGTACGAGGAATTGGCACAAACATCGCAAACAAAAACTATCTGTGCACATCAAGGCATCCAACTGAAGAAAGCATACATAGGATTCCCCAATTTTAAGGATCGCGACAATAATATGTTTTAAAAATAAATTCTTAAGGCACTGTGAAATACATAAAGGACACCCTATGTAGGTGTGACACCCTACGCGCGATCAAAAAGTCGCATGCATTATTAGTTTTTACACCTTTCTAAATAAATTCGAATTATGTGAATTTAAATGTATTGATTTTTTGCACAAGAGTCTAAAAATTATCTTGAATCACGAATTACCGGAGCTTTCGAATTATACTATGAAAGAAACATTTTGGAGATTATGTATTTTAAAATTTCGAATTATGGCGACTTTCTAATTATCGGGGTTTGAATCAACCGAGTTTTACTATATTGAGTTTTTCACCATTCACTCACCTATACAAACATCACCAGAATATGGAAAAAAAACTTATATTAATTTGAATTTTTCCAATTTCCATGGATAAATTAAACATTTACATAATTTACTTGAAAGCAATACATTGTGGCAACCAGGAGCGTGCAGTGGAAACATCGCAGCATTACTTTTATGTGACCAATATTTGGAAGAAAAAATCAGAATACAACATATATTTCGTAATATTTCTATCACAATTGTGTCATAGTATTCATGTGTTAAAAATTTGTAGCATAAATATTTGATTTCCAAAATATATGTTTACAAAAAAGTCATGCTTCAATGTTCCCACTGCACGCATCTGGTGGCAACATACAGAATTATAAAAAATTAAGGAAAAAGTTTTAAGAAAAGAAATCTTAGATTACATATTAAACAATTTCTATAAAGTATATATTAAAAATAATAAATTCTTTTGTTATATTTTTAAATAAAGATACAACATATGAGATTTTTAATTCTGAACCAAAAATTGACAAGGTAAAAACTCAATGTCGTTGGAGTAATTTAACACGTAAATGAAATTTTAAATTGTCAAAGCACCAAAGTCAAGTTTATATAAATAATGCTAATTAGTCATGGAACATTTCAAAACTAGGTTTGAACACTTGCATTTATAAAATTAAATCTCATATACAGGGTGTACCAGAGTTAACAGCAGAAACTTTGCCGGTAGATTCCTGCCTATGTTATGAGTCTAAAATGTTCAAGCAACAATGACCTAATATCAATAGTTATGGAGATATGCAATATCAAAGATTGCATTTTTTTTTCAATATTTCTGACTCATTTTTTGCAAAAAGTTGAACTATCATTACAGTAATTTATTTCGATAATGAAAAATTCATTTGCTTTAATACAAGTCGAATAAAATGATAAAGACCTTGCAAAAATTGAAAAAAGTTTATTTTTACAAGGTTTTTATCATTTTATTTAAGTTGTGTTGAAGCAAATGAATTTTTCATAATCGATATGAGTTACTGTAATGATTGTTCAAAAAAATGCTAACTTTGATATCGCATATCTCCATAACTATTGATTTTAGGTCATGGTTGCTTGAACCTTTTAGGCTCATAACATAGGCAGTAATCTACCGGCGAAGTTTCTGCTGCTAGCTCTGGTACACCCTGTATATTGCATGCAGCATATATTCTAAATCAGCTAATTTCAGACTAATACGTTTATTTTATATTTTACAACTTACTTATATTTATTAGTCAGTAGTAATATATCTAGGTAACTGTATTACAATTATGTGCCAGACAACATCAAATACACTTTTTATAATATTAAAAACTTTCGATTGGTAAAAAACACAAAATCAATCTTATAAAATTTATAAAAGTGGAAATGCAAAGGGATAAAAATTAATTCTACAAATAGCTTGCATGCATTTATGAGAGCAGGGATGAAAATGTAATAAGTATTAGTTTGAATTTGTGGAAGATGACAGTACAATTAATTCAAATCCTTTGAATTAATTGAAATCATTCAATATTTTATGTCTGAAATTATGAAGAAAATGAATATTGAAATAATGATACGGAGAACCCAGGTATTTGTAATAATTGTAATCATGGTAATTATTCAATCTCCGTGAATGTTTAACATTTTTATTTTGTAAATTTTACACATTTTGCAATTATTATTTTTTTAATATATTGAGTTTTTCATCATGTTTCACTAATTATTTCATTTTCATGCGCTAATTAAAAAAAATCTATTGAAATGTATTACAAATTTATTTTTTATGACAATCGCAAAATGTTTTCACCAAAAATGTGATTTTTTTGTCAGTCCCTTGAGTTTCGTATTAACAAGGTTTACTGTACAATAAATTATTTTAGTTTTCTTTCAAACATAATGGAATGATAGTGATATTGAAATATTCAACACGGAATGTACGATATCTTGAAAATGAAACTGAACAGATTACTGGTCAACATAAATAATTACAATTAAATTATAATAGAAACTGTTTGTCGGATTTAACTTTTCCACAAATTAAAATCAAACTATTCCTATTCCACATTCAAAAATGCAATACAAAGGAAATGCTTAAAGAAATGTTTTTAAAGATTATGCAATTTAAGGAATGACTTCATTTTTAAGATGTAATATAATTATGAATAATTGCAAATATTTCATCGCCTGTATTGTACATAGAACATTCATAATACATTTAAAATTAGAGGACAACTTCAGGAGGTAAAATTATATCAAATGACATTAAAATTGGCTAGATAATCTTTTCAATCAGATATTTAGGTATGAATAAAGATAAGAACGATGTTGATCTCTAATAATAACCATTTGTCATTTTGCTAGATTGCACAAAACTAAATTTATTTCCATTTATTCAATTTGTGTCTTATTAAAATTTACTCTTGGGATTTTTTGTCAAATATCTAAAGAAAACTTATTTGGAAATGATTTAAGTGTTTTGAAGGCATCAAAATAATATTTTAAATGTTATAAATAAATTGTAGGCTTATTTACAATATTTCAATAAAAAAAGCATTATTTGTAACATGAGAATTGAATGGGAGTAACACTAATTAGTAATTTAGATAAATTTCTTATAAAAATAATAAATAGGGCAAGAAATATATTTAGAGTTGATCCACAAAGTGTTAATTAATTTGTTTTGTATTGATAATTTATTTTTTATAAATATTCAAACAAATGGTTATTCGACACAATAAAATATGAAAATACAGATCATCCTCCCTGCACTATAATAAATAAGCTGGGATGTATTATCTTAAGATTAAGTTTGCAGTTGGATATAAATTATTCAGAAATAGTTCAACACAATCAAATTCAATTAAAATTTTGATTTATAAAAACTTAAAAATACACTGCGGCCGAAGAACTGAAACTGAAATTATTGATTGCCAAAAAATACCTCTAATAATTATGCATTATCAGTTTAAATATTAACATTATGTTACAGCTAAGTCACCACAATGTGTAAGCTCTGAGAAGTCCATTTTTAAAAAGGATTTTGTGAGCCTGAACTAAAGCTAGGCACAAATAACTAATATGGGAATGTGGAGAGAACTATAATACCGTACAAAATGAGGTTGGAAAGGGAAAATGAGCTTTGACTGATATGTATTTGTGAGGTCCACAGTAAGTTCTTAAAATGCCAAAATATGTCATTCATGAAATGTTTTTCACTGAATTATAAATAGCAAAATTGGATATAGTTATAGTGTAAAATAAATGGAGTGCATAAAGCAAAAATTATTAGAGCGTAATAAAATTGCGATTATAATTTTGCCTTGGCAAGAAAAGCTAAATAATTTCTAGTCGTGTAATGGAATGTCATTACGGCGATAAGCCTCTGTGTCCATACGTGTCATGTTAAGGGCTTCAGTCTTCAGGAAGTCAACAGTCTTGTATACCGTGGGTGAATCTACAGCTGATCTTGATTTCATGTGTGAAGTCGAAGACTCCTAAAAAAAATTACATTGCATAAACAGCACGAAAAAACTAGCTCCTTTAGACAGATGACAGTCTAGGAAAGTAACCAGGACAGGGCTGAAGAGACGATACCTTCTACATTCCACATAAAACAAATCTAAAATGGCCATTTATTCCTTAAAGTTCTTGTTTGATTGTTTTATTATGGTTATAACTAACTAACTAACCATCACGCCGTTTCACCGCAGGGGTAGGCAGAGAGGATTGAACGCCACACTCTTCTATCCTGGCACATCACTTTTGCTTCGGCCACATTCATATATCTTCTCATACACATTCTACAGTTGTTGCGGCTTTTAACAGGGTCATCTTCGAATACTTGTAGTACCTGATCGTGCCAGGTCTTTCGCGGACGCCCTCTATTCCTGTTGCCTTCAACACTCGCCTCATATATTTTCTTAACCATCCTTTCCTCGTTCATACATTCCACATGACCAAACCATCTCCTTTATTTATTCTATCTACCACACTACAGCCAGCATTGCATTCACTTCTAATTTGTTCATTCCTCACTCTATCGACCAATTATTTTCCACACAAGCGTCTTAGTGACTGCATTTCCACTACATTCAGTCTACTTTCATTCCTCTTTTGCCAATTCAAGGCTTCACTTCCATACATAAGGGTTGGCACTAGAACGCCATTATGTACCTCTAGTCTTGCTTCCTTTGATAGATTTTTATTGGCCATAATTGCATTTAGAGCACCATTAACTTTGTTTCCCGCAGTCACTATCCTTTAGATATCATTCTCAGCCTTGCCGTCTCTACTAAATATACTTCCCAAATACACTAACTCGTTCACTTGTTCTAAGCATTCATTGTTTATAATTACATCACACTTAGTCACTCTTTTGTCTCTCTCGAATACCATCACTTTCGATTTGCTGACATTCATCAGAAGTTCACTCTGCATGCATACATCGGACATCCTGGATACCAAGCACTGCAGATCAGCTTTACCGTTATTCACTAATATTGCATCGTCTGCGTATATCGGACAGGATAAGGTGAGTCCGTCCATTTTCGCTCCAACTTCTAGATCCTTCAGTTCTTTCATACAATTATCCATATACTTTTACAGTTATAGATTGCATAAATATAACAACAAACTTTTGTTTTAATTGATTATACAGAAAAATGTATACAAAACTTACTGAACAGGGAATATCCAGATCTAAATCCAAATATTGGAGTTTCTTCGTGTCATGCCGCTGTGATCTCAAATAAGATTCCTGTAACAAATGATAAAATATAAATGAATTATTATTAATGTTGTTAAAATACCTGACAAGTTACTTATTTGTGATTGTGAAATTCGACAAAAATCATAAAACTCATGAAAATAGCCTTAATTTTCTGAAAAAGTCTGTATTTTTACAAAGATCGCAACATTTCAATTACTAAATTACCAGATATTGACAAATTTGTAGTTCTCACCTCCAAAAAAAAAAATTTTTTCAATTTAATTATATTTTATTTTTAAAAAAGCGAATTATGTGACTTAAATGTATTGATTAATGGCGCGCAAGCGGCTGAAAATTATTTCAATTTTCGAATTGCTAGGGTTTTCAAATTATCGATCTCTTATATGAAATTGACATTTTGGGATGATAAAGTATTGCACATTTTGAATCAACGATGTTTTACTTTACTAAAAAAGGTTTCTAAATAAAATAATTCTAAAATTTACGCACATTTTAATTGACCAACATTAGATGGTTGTATAAAATTAACCTTCATGTCAAACAGTTGGTAATAAATAATTTCTTTACACTAAGGCCGGTGCCACACTGCGCGTATCTTCCGCGGTATCTTTTCTGGCGCGTCAAATCGGCAAAGCAAATGGATCGACAGATCATCCCCGCAGTGTGTTTGATAAGCGCATATTGTATGGAAAGAAATGTAGCAGCGTTCCGCAACGGAAGAGACGCGACGCAATATCCGGGCAGTGTGGCTCCAGCCTTAGTCATAAACACTTGCTAAAGATACCCTTCTAATTCATTAGTTTTATTGATGATTAAAACATAAGGAAAATTTATTATTAAAAGTGAATATTCACCTGATGATCCAGGGACATTGTAGTTGTTGTTCTGGGTCTGCCTGGCTTGAGCCCACGGTTAACGGCAGGGGGATAGTTCAAATTCCAATACTGAAAACAAATTATTCAATCTTATTAATCCATGACAAAAGAATGGAAGTTGTACTGAAATAAACATGTTAAACATTTTTATACCTTAAAGATTGTACGGAGAGAACCACGCAAACAAAACAAGCAGTATCAGATTAGTTTATTAAGCGCGTGCTGCCTTTGAAAGGGATATGTGAAAGAAAGAAATCTTTAAAATTTTAAGTGAAACTCATACTCATGATAAATAATATGTTGATGCGAACTCATCACACCACAAGAAAACTAAAAATATTAAAATACTTACAGAGTTACTCTCTCTTGTACATATGAAGTTAGAAGGTGCATCAGACGGTTCGTGGATTCGGGGACCGATGAAAGTTTCCCTATAAAATAAAATAAATATTTTTTGAACAATTAAAATTACATAAATATCATTTCCATACAATACAAATTACATTACATCATTATATGCAAATTACATCAATTACATACAACACAAAACAATATACCGAATTCAACATTATATATACGCAATCCAATTATATGGAAAAATTAATATCGCTGACACATGATAACTAGCTTTCCATTCAAAGCCAATTTAAATAGGAATACATTACACGGAGAATAGAGGTGTATAAATTGTTCTAGACTAAAATGTTTACATGCTTTTTCCAGCATTTAAACATTTTCATAGGTGTAATATATTACATACTTAGTCATTTTTATTATCATTGTTTAGCATGGATATTAAAAATTAAAATTTTATTTTAATTAAAAGTTCTAATTCAAAGTTAAATTAAAATAAAACACATCAAATTTCAAAAACAACGAAAACAAATTAATTTTAAACATGAAAAATATTAACATTAACAACAAATGTTTTTGTTAAAATTTATAAAAAGACTATGTGTTGTTACAATATATTTCACAATTTACACAATAAACTTCACATTATCTGAATATTATTTTACACAAAACATTACAGTTTTTTCCTTTAGTCAAATAATTTTAACTAGCAGTAAAGCAATCGGGGATTTAACTGCTAGGCCCTGCGGGGGGGCCTGCTAACTGCTAGGCCCTGCAGGCGCCTGTCTGAGCCACTGCGCGGCTATTGTTATTTGCTCGCTACTTGATTATGTAATCGACTATGGTGACCGACTACCGTGACCGACTGCCGTGACCGACTGCCGTGACCGACTGCCGTGACCGACTATGGTGACTGCTGAGTGGTCATTGGTGTCTACAATCAGCTGACGTCGATGGCAGATGCCAATGGCAGCTATGGTGGGCGATTCGCAGTCAATGGTGTCCACTGCGCGGCGTCTACTTGCTGCAAGGCCATGCTGTCAGCTATGGTAGTCACTTCGCGACAACTGATGGCTACTGCGCGGATAGGTTTGTTAGGATAGGTTGGCGGCTATCTATGTATAATAATTTCGTTATGTGTCAGTCTGTAACATCCGTTACTTGTTGGAATTACAACTTAGCTATTTAAACTTAAAGTGTAAATTTATTAAAAGTAATAATAAGAATTATAAGTTTCCACGCCAAATAAGTAAATTCTTCAGTCCCAAAAAAGTCTGATACACATTGCATCTTTTTTTAGACTTATAATGTTTTCCTTTTACAATTAAACTCTCTTAAAACGTTTTTCAAGGGACCAGCAAATAAAAACTTATTAGGCGTGAAACATATTAACAGTGATTTTAATATTTTCATATATTATTTATACTTTCTAATTCTGGGTTTTAATAAAATTTTAATTTATATAATATGCAATATAAGGATGTTTTATTTAAAAAAAAAAATTGTAATAATAAATAATATAAATTTGTAAAATATTACCTATGTAAATAGTACCTAAGGTTCAGAAAACCATAAAAACCACCAAAACAATAAAAATTTCAGCACTGTTAAAAAATATTTTATTCATAACCAAACTAAAGGAAACCATAAAATAACTTATGTAAGTATGTCACTACCTATGTACAAACCTTGATTTCAAAAGAAGTTATATAAGTTATCTAAAATACTATTGCAAAAAAATACTCTAATAATTAATATCTTAAACTAATAATATTATTAGAGGAAAAATCAATCAGAATTTAAATATAAAACGGTATATATTGACAAAACAAAAACCTCAGGAATACAAAAAAAAATATGAAAAACTACCTCTATCTACTTCCCCTGGCTTGGTAAATATTGCACATTTGTAAAAAATAACCATTTGTACATAGTATTTTACTTCATTTTAAAAATGTATCCTTTTTTGATGATTTTTACATAATTTAGGTGTACATTCAATATATCGCCTTGAGCAAACTCATGGAGCAAAGTCCAAACGATTCTCTAATTCAGGGGTGAACTTAACACAATAATACATAAATAACTACCTAAATATTTTCCCGGGCGCAAAGAATATTTGTGATATTTTTTATTGCTAAATTAAATTTGATCTGTTTTTTGTAACTCATTTAGAAGACAATCGGAGATATTACATAATTAATATTACCGATTGTTTCCTCGAAGAAATACAACCAGTTTCGTTTAGGAAAATTTATTTTGCACTGACGTTGATTGATTTTGCGATTACGATTATAAAAAATATTGTAAGTAATCGCTGGATAAATTTATTTATTAAATATTATTTCACTCGTCAGTATTCACCGTTCTTATGTTATGTTTTATAATTTTTTCAGTTAGATTTCCAAATATCTTGTTCAAGAGACAAATTTATTTATGGATAATTAAACGCCAACCGTCCAACCATCGGTCGTTTAATTTTATTTCTTAAATTAATGCAAAAACAGGTTTATTTTTAAGAATGAAAAGAGCACTGAGTAAAAATTATCGAAGAATAATAATTGGTAAAAAACAAGTTTTAAGGATTATTTGCGCTGATCACCGCCAATATAAACACATAACATGACAGTCGGGTATGCCGACAATCGCGCGAAAATTATTATACGATATATGAGTACTTGAGTTATGAATTGAGTAACTGAAGTGATTAATTGTCTTTAAACTAAATTTGTTTAATTAACATTATACATCTTGCGACTTAGGCCTGCGACACGTTGCGCAGACCTTGCGTCGCAGATCTTCCGCGGCAGGACGCCACTACATTTCTTTCCGTTATGTAATACGCACTTATCAAATGCACTGCGCAGACATTCGACGACATGACGCGACCGCGACATCCGCGCACAGTGTGGTGCTGGCCTTTGTTTCACAGAATTTATTGGCAGTTATTTCACGCGTTTGAAATTAGGTTGAATGGTTTTAATGAGGTAAACAGACCCAGGAAGCAAGGCAATTTAATAAATAATTAAAAATATTACAGTAGTGGGGAATGGGCTTCTGGAATTGTAAATTATCGGGTGCACCTGCTAATACAATTGTTTATTCTCAGAAATTGATTTTTCGGTCAATTAAGAATGTTTGCATAGTTAAGAATGAAAATAAAACAAAAATTAGTTTCACCAATGCTGCTCTGGGAGTGTTATCTCTTGCAAGCCAACTTGTTTAGGATTAAGTTTTATTGTCTCGCCTTTTCAAATAATACAGTTTTTGTCAAACAGCTAATTTTATGGCTCTGCAAGAATTATCTATTGTTAACTGTCCATTTTGTGAATTTTGGAATTTATTTGGGCTAATTGTTTTATAAGCCTATTCAAAAACTGCAGGGTTTTTTCAGGGGCTAGAACTTTTTACTTGCGCCCATTTTTCATTTTTAGGAATTTTGAACAAAATTTTGTCTTCCGAAAAACGTATTATGAAGATTTATTTGTTTGAATAAATTGAGTTTGGCTATAAATATTTTCACTACTTAGGCGAGAAATGTATTAAGCCTAATAAAAATATGAGATTAGTATGGGACTTTTTCGGGACCGTAGAATTTAAACTTGTTTAGCGGGAAAACATTAAAAGTGAATTTATTAAGCGAGTTTCACTGTATTTACATTTCTCCCCTAATTGGTAAAAATATTAATAATAGAACTCAATTCACCTGTACAAATAAATTTGCGAATAGTCTTTTTTACAAATGTGGATTCTTTACCAAGTTTACAAAATCCCTTGCTGTGATTCATAAATATTTTCACTTTGTATTTTGTATCAATCAGTACAATTGTGCGCGCTCCAATTTTGCTTGTCGCTATAAATATTCTCATTTCTTTTTGCAATTTATACAGATTGCTTTTATATTTTATTTTTTATGTTTGTAATAGGTAGTTGCATACTATTAAATTTTTATGTCTTTATACAAGGTTGAAAAAAAAAATTTTAATGGTCTTCTCATTATTTTTTATGGTTGCTCTGGCTAGTTCAGTCAGGTAGTCATCAACTATTTATACAGGTAATATTTTACAAATAAATACGTTTTCATAAATATTTTTAATAAAACATTCTTCAATTGCCATAATATAAATGAAAATGAAATAAAAACGCAAAATTGTCAAGTGAAAGTAATATATGACAATATCGAAATCATTATTAACGCGATTTCACGTCTATTAAATATTTATTCGTTGGATCCTTGAAAAACTTATTAAGAGAGTTTCACTGTAACTTCTGACATGCAGAACCGTCAACAGAATAAGTATTATTTATCATTGGTGAGGAAGTTTTAATTTCGTCACCACACTAGATATAATTGAGTGTGGTGACTAAATTATTTTAGTCTAGTCTAAATAAATTAATTTAATTTAGTCACCACACAAGAATACATATCAAGGATACATTATAATATATATACATACATTATACACAGAACGTAATATAAAGATGTATACACCTTGTAAAAAAATTGCATACTGAACAAATAAATAACATATTACGCATATTATTACGGTTTTCATGGGTATTTCAAGCTTTTCTATAAATAAATAATGTAGTGCAAAGAATTTCAGATACTTATTCGCAGAAGAAACAATGTTATACATAAATAAGATAGAAATTATGTAAGATTGTCAAAGTAATATTGCATTTCAAATAATAAAATCTTAAATAGTATTATTACCACAGGCGACATCGCGTTATATTATACATTATATTAAATACAAATGATATTTGAAAAAAATAATCGCTATCATATCAACGGTAACGTAAACTCGGAGGTCTACCAAAAATGCATTTTTTACTTTTTTGTACCAATACATACGCAATAAATATATTTTTTAAATCTACTTTTCTCAGAGAAAAAAAACACATGAATGCAAATAAATAAGCCAATGTTTCAAACAGACCTGTAAAATTGCCTTTTCGTGGATGTCTTAGTTTACGTAGAGACCGTTGATACAATTACTTTTTTTATGACGCCTGGCCACAAACTGTTTATATAATGATATGTCGCAATAAAAATTAAATAATATTGATATATACTTTTGTGTTAAGTCCAGAGAAAGATGAGATGGCTTTGGTGGTCTGGGCGGCATTGGAGTTCCTACAAAAAAATACATAAAAATGTTGATCATAATCACTAGAATTTTCAAATAAATGCTTTAATAAAATAATGTAATAATAGTGATGGTCAAACCGTTATTTCAACCAGTTATTTTTAGTACAGTTATTTGGGATTTGTATCATATTGTACTGATGATTGGTAACTAAGATATAACTGTTGTATAGTGCCGATGATTGCTAGTGGAATTGCAAAAAAATAGTTGTCAATTATCAATGCAATCAAATACAAATTTCAAAAAGCAGTTAGGGTGTCACCGGCTAAATCCCATCACTATACAATAATAAGATAATTTTAACTTAGTAATTGTGATGTCAATATATTTCAGTAGCATAATTACTATCTTATGACTATTGATTGATTGAAGTATAAATACCAGGGGATGCCAAGTGATCTGTCACGGAGAGTCTTGAAAATGTTTTGCTGATTCCTCTTTGTGCCGCATCAGAGTCACCCAAACAGACTAGAAAAGAAATTCAGTTGAGTAAATGTGATTAAAATACCTCCATCAGAGGAATAACCAATCATTAAAGAATTATTCGTCAATACGAGACAATATTGAAAAAAAACATTGAATTAAAATTAAAAAAGGGTTTTACTCACAAAAAGTCTTTGGTGTAGGAATGTTGGTGTCGTTGACGTCTAATACGAGATCATTTTCATTGAATTGAGAAGAACTTTCGAAAGATTTTGAAATGCTTCGGCCAGCTGTTTGTGCATTGCTCAACGCACTCTGGGAGCCCACTACTAACTGTCCATTATCGGTACTGCGATTGCCAGGTTCACCCTCTGATTTTCCTTTATTATATCGTGAATTAAATACAAAGATAAGGGAATTATCTCGTTCCTGAAAATGAAATAAAAAGCACTGAAGTTTATGACAAAACGTGATGGATAGAAGATAATACATACAACGCAATACGCCTACAACTGCAATCACAATTTCAATATATCAAACACTGACACATGAATGCGTACTAAACTTTTAATCTCAACTTACTTGAATAATTTGTTTTGGAAGTCCAGTTATGCACTCCGATATTGCAATGTAAGGTCCAGAATTATTTGGTGAGGCTTGATCAGCGGTGGCCACTTCATTTCCTCTTGTGTAGTCTGAACAGGGTTGATATAAATAATGATTTTTTTTTTAAATCGGATTTATCTGATTTAAATCAGTTTTTTTAAAAATACTATTTAATAATTTTAAATAGTCGATCATTTTAATTTGAAAGTCAGTTATTTAAAAAAAAATTTTTTTTGTTTATTTTAATTGTTAATAAAACAAAAATCAATGTAGAAGAATGTTCTTAGGTTTTCACGGCCACTCAGAATCTTCAAGTTTTGTGTTTACTGGGGTATTATGCCGTGTTGTTACGACCTTCCAGGTCTACGTTTCGGATCCCATTGCAGGGTCCGAAATTAAGTTTAATTTAGTTAATTCTTATTTTGCTGTGCACCAAATCGAATGCAGAAATTATTCTTTCAACCCCAGCGGATAAGCAACTTTACTTAGCAGTTGCTTAATTATATCCAATTCTTCTTCGGTTCTACATTTCTTCATTTTATGTATTGCTACCCACCAATCAATAGGGGCGGTTTTCTGTATGACTCCAGTGAAAGGCTCAACTTTTGCCGGGGGAAGTTTGCAGTAAAAAAGTATTGCTTTATTTAAATCATAAATATATATAAATCAAGTGATTTAAATCATCCCAACTCTGAGACTGAATAACAAAATATATTTATTTAATGTGGTTGCATCAATATAACTATGCACTATTAAAATTAAATTGCATAAGTGCCACGGTATAAAAAAAATATCTCCATCATAGATATGGACATTCATATTGAATTAAAAGAGAATCTAAAAAAATATAAAAGGATTTCATTCAAATATATTTGCTTTAATGGGAAGAAGAAAGGATTACAACTTACATTTATCATCGTCGGTAGACCTCATTCCGCAAGCTCGACATATGACGTACACCCACTTTTCCATTTCTGAGACACAATCTGCTTCTAAATGATACACTCGGGAGTGTGTTCTAATAGAAAACACGGATCCCCTAAAAGCCGAGCCTTCACTGCTTCTTCTTTGCATCTGCAAACCCGCATCAACCTAAAACAAAACAACAATTAGTCCTCGGTAAACCTATTTGGACATCGGAAATAATATCATTCGGTTTTATTTCTCATAGTAAGCATCAATGTAGTTAACCTTACGAATGAATTATTATTGACAAATGAAGTTGGAGTTTGGTATACATGCAATTGGTCAGAAAAATGCAATATGCAATAAGTGAGGTTGCATTCTCAGTATTCTGTAGAATACATTTTAATTAGCATATTTATGTAATAAAAAACACTATTTATGTAATATTTTTATATAATCGGTAGCTTCTCCTTTTCTAATTACATAAATTTTAAGTTAACTAATTCAGCTGAACAATTGACAAATTTAAGATTTAGGAGCTGTTCAAAAATTTTGAAGAAATTTAATAATTTTACATGTCTCTAACAGTCCTCCTGAATCCAACCCTAGCTGTAGAGATCCTGGCAGAATAATCTACAAAAGTAGAAAATTACCACACAAATGATCAAATTCATAAAAGAACAATCCATACATAAAAATAGATCTTAAACTAACTTGATCACATAGGTCCAGATCAATAGTCCCCTTTAATTTTTGACTATTTCTGTCAGCGTAGTAATCCAAGAAATATTGACCCGGTAACTCTCCAGATTGTCGCAGGGTGAACCATCGCCGGCTCCATTTCTGAAAAAAAAATATTTATACATACGCATATCATTGTTACATCTAATATTAACAATACGTAAAATCGGACGCCCAGGTGATTTGGTCATATTGAACAAACGAATGAAGAAAGAACAGTAAGAAAGATATATGACGCACCATAAAGAGGAGACAGCCGCGAAAGACTCGGCATGACAGATAAACAGGAAGGTGGTCCTGATAGAAGCCTCAACAAGTTTACAATAAAAAATATTTGGATGAGGAGAGAGTTGTGTTTGGACAGAAGTAAGTGGTGCTCTATTCTCTCTTTAGGAAAAGTTCTTCTCCTTAGAAAAACAGTGTGATGGTAAATAACTAAGTAAAATATAAGATACGAGACACTAACATTTACAAATGTAATACTTTGTGCGACTACTACTATCGTCGCTAACAATTAAAGCACTTATAAAAAGTATGTCTGTAACACATGTGTCTGGAAAAATTGTTGGATACATTGAGAATGTGTGAAAAAAAAAAACAATTGTCAAACACCACAAATTTTATAAGCTCTGTAGATGTACAAAACTATTTTATACACTGTTGTGTCTTGTTGTTGGAAAAACTATTTAAATCTGAGCATGATAGTCTGGGTATTATTTAGTACATGTATTATTCATAATTCAAGGCCCAAATAAAAAACAAAAATATTGTTTAACATTTCTACTAATTTTGAACAATATTTTTGATGTTGAGTCTGTAATGAAAACTTCTTATTAAAACTATTGTGAATGAACTTGCAATGTAATCATGACACACCTTGACACATAAAATCAGTGGACAGTGTTTCATTAAACTACTTGAGTGATAGGGACTTGGACACACGGGATATTGAAACACAAAATAAAATTTATTATAAACAACACAAACTAATGTAGCCAAAGAAAATAGCACAACATACTTCGATGCTAATGTAGAAAATCCCATGAGTCCACTCACAGCTTTCCAAAAAAAGATGTGAGTCAGTTGGAAATATATGGTGGAACAGTACACACATACACACATGACTGTCGCTAACCTAGCCTTATCTATTTTATTTTTTATTATATAAAGTCTGGAAGTGAAGCACATTTTTATTGAACCATGCCATGTTGCATTATTATTATTAGGTGTATTATACTGTTTTTTTCTCTATGAGCAATCTCAGAGTTTGAATGTGGTCTCTGGTTCCAAAACTTTTGCGGAAGCCGGCTTGCTCTACAGGTTGATAGTGACCAAATTTTAATGTTAAGCAATTCGTCATAATCTTTGTAAAAAATTTATATAGATGCGAAACCAAACTTATGGGTCGATAGTTTTCTAGATTATCGCTGTCTCCTTTTTTAAATACTATTTTTACTACCGTATTTTACCAAACATAAGGTATTTTTCCTTCTTGTAGACATTTTTCTAATAGTATTTTTATGGCTTCTATCAACTTTCATCCCCCTAGTTTTAGCATATCGGTTGTTGTTTGATCTGTCCTCGGAGCTTTATTATTTTTCATTTGCTTTAAGGCATTTTCTATTTCCTCGATTTCTGTTTCTGGTAATTCTTCAGATCCTACGTTCAATATGCATCTTTTTTTTATCTTCTTTTGGCTAATACGTTGAAACGGGGCGGGTTGTTTCAAACTATGTGTACAAGTGACAAAGGCGTGGAAATAACTGAAAAGTTTATTTTTAACAACAATTTATTAATAGTCAGTAAAACACAAATGTACATACTTAGCAGAAAAGAACACACAGAAATATAGACAGTCAAAATATAAAAGAGCACACAGAATATAAAATACAATTAGCACAAGCACTTAGGTCTCTGGCAAAGTCACAAAACAATTAAGGCGCAATTCTGGATCTCACTTCACAGATTCGGCGGAGGCTCTTGCCGGAAAAAACTCGACAGCAAGAGCGATGGCGAAGATACTTCTCGGAGGTAAACACTCGACGAGACTCGAGCTTCACACAAGCTCGACTTGATACGGCCTGGCAGGAGAACACTCGACTGCAGCGGCGATATCGCTTCCTAGGTTCGCCAGGAATCTCTCCCGGACACCTCCTGGTAATGCGAGGACTGTTAAAGCCTTCCGAACAGTATATCCTGGCTGGGAGTAAAAGAGCACTGCTTTTATAGCTGTTCGGCGGTGTTGGGGATGAATTAGCGAACAACCGTTTATTTTCTTTTGCTAGGCGGCCAAATTCGCTTGAAATACGCACCTTTGGGAAGCCAGGAAAGTTTGTAGTGCGGCCGGGTTTAATGGCTTCTGAGAAATAGACACAGGTACGGGATTTTCGTTTACATCCCCCAGGTGCACGTATCAATGTGATGTGTGATGTGATCTCTTACAATAATTCCATTTTCTTTTTTTTTTAGTTATATTTTGGTATCCATGAGATTCTATCCGTTTTAAGACTTATTGTTTGTGAAATTATTTTTGTATCATAGCTTCTACTGTATTTTCTTATTTTCTTTCTGATAGATGATATAACCGCTGTGGGGGGAAAGAAAAGGCTACAATTAGCAAATAACAAGGAAGGGTTTGGAAGTGGCCTATATCCAGCAGTGGAGAGATGAAGGCTGAAGAAGAAGATGGCATTGATTAAAGAACAGAAAAGAATGGCAGCCTGACGGCGGATGAGAAGTGACAGGAAAAATATGAAATTTTGCCTCTAAAACTCTCCTGGGTAGACAAAGAAAGCCATTCGCTGCCACTAACTAGACTTTGATATATCCTCAACTGGGAGCACATCGCGCTGGAATTGGAATAATATCGCACTCATTTGTGCATAAGGCACGAGGCAGATTATTCAGCTGAATGACATGAATTTCGAGCCATAACTGTATTTACACGCTTTAACTACTAAACTTATTAAAGATTTATATTACGGTCTTTTGACATATTTAGGTAATGTGTAGAATAACAATCACTGATTATTGAACTACACGCCTAAAAGAAAACATTGGAGCAATAAAAAATAATAGTCCCAATAAATTGGAATTTGTGAACATGCATCCAAAGGAAATCTTAGTTATTGCATCAGATTTGATAAAACAAAATTATACAAATATCCAAACATTAAAAAGGGGGACAGTTACAAATTACCAAGTACATGGCGACCCGTTCTCACGTCTATGATTCCAACCTTAAATTTGTGAAAGTTAGCCTCCACGGTTACACCAGAAAAGGATCAGAGTCCCCAAATCCGGACCTGTCGCGCGGAGCACAGAAAAGACGGAAACATATTCAGGTTTAAAGATCTTTTACGTTGAGTATGTTCATAAATTATTCTATCCTCCCCACCCCCACCTTTAGAGCGACATTTTTTGTTTTTCATGCATTAAATTGACAAAACAATAATTCCTGTCCCAACACCACTCTATCCCCGCACTGCCAGCGACAGGGCCCCACCACAACCACAGCCCTGACAGGGCACACACCATTCATACTGTAGTGTATATGAATACCGATCATATTGCACCGTGAGCAATTTATCAAACTAAAACGACACTATAAAGTCTGAAGATATAATCAGTTCATATCGCACTAACGACCCCGAGCATAGAAAGAAGCAACACACCTCCACTTAGTGCAGACAATCTACTGCCGCGTAGGATACAATCAGTAAGTCCTTGACCCCCATGGCGAGAGAGGACTCTCCTGATGTCAAAATACGTCTATGAAACGTCGACAATTGAATATTTACATATCCATAAAAGGTTTGTATAAAAACAAGTATGAAACGTTGATAATTGACTATTTACATATCCATACAAATATCCATTTTAAATACTTAAATACCAACCATATTCTGGAGAGCGCAGAGGAATAGTTTTGAGTAATTTTTTAAAATATAGAGACGTGAACACGAAAAATATGTTGCATCATATTTTTACTATTATCAAATTATGTAGGTTGTAACTTATATGGATTATGCTTGTGCTATGAAAATAGGACTAACTTGTTGGTGTCCTGAAATGGGGCTCGAACCAGCGACCAGTTGATTATAAGAAAAAGTCATAACCACTAATACAATAAGCTACTCAAATTTATAATAAAAATTTATATAACTTCAGAAATATAAATATGTTAATCAAGTACACAAAAACTTTTATGTAAATGAAATTATATATTTGTATGAAATTTTGCTTAATTTTTAAAGTTCAAATAATTGGCCGTACAGCAAAAAAGTATTTTTCAATTTTAATAACTGAACAGAAATAATTACTCTAACGTGAATGAGAAACATTGTATAGATTTATTATTTGAAAGAGAAAAATTTAAAATCCTTCAGCAACATTGCATTTAATATAATTTCATATTACCATCATAATAAAACCCCCTCCATGCA
Organism: Agrypnia vestita; assembly: GCA_016648135.1. Taxonomy (NCBI): domain Eukaryota; kingdom Metazoa; phylum Arthropoda; class Insecta; order Trichoptera; family Phryganeidae; genus Agrypnia; species Agrypnia vestita. The sequence goes on from JADDOH010000020.1 coordinate 99,321, forward strand.
TGCAAGTACTACACACAGTTTGTCAAAGTATTAAGTTAGTACTAATTGAGAAGACCACTTGATACATAGAATCTTTGCAGGATCTACTAATCCATTAAAAAAATATATCAATACCCAGGGTGCATGTCTGCATTGATCTGTTCAATGCTGAAATTGCTAAATTATTCAATTACGACCTTTACGCCGCGTCAAGACCTACATCTCGAATGAGTCGTATTTAAAATAGCCATGTAAACAAAATGACAGAAGTTTGCAAGAGCGGGCGCCCTGGCATGTTACGGACCTGACATCTTAGGGTCTGACCTTATGGTGGGTAAACCGCCCTTACGTCACACATTTTAAAAAGCTGTCAGGCAAAAATGTATTCCGTGACAATTACAGCGCTAGTTTTTGTTACATAACAAACCTGATACTAAATTATACGCAATAACACATGACATTCAAACATAATTATCCTGACGATATGTCAGACCCTCGCATACGATGTATCTTTTTTTTCTTTTGGATGAACAGATGCGAGAATTCAAGACAGCCAGCGATGCAAGGTTTCAAATATGAATACGGTATAAGTAAAATACATGAAAAAGGCTATCGTTTTGAAAGTCACAATGAAAACAATATATAATATTTGCGTAAATGTGAACAAGTAACGCTTACAGCTCTCCATACACGTTTTGAAAGAGGTGATTTTGTTAACCAGCCCTCGTATACAATATCTTGGTGATGTCTCGACATTTTAATGTCCAGGGAATGTTAATCACTCACTGCAGTCTATAAATCACTTGCACACACGATACAAAAATTGCAAATATGAGAAATCACAATCAATCAACACAAGAAAATAATAACTGATCGCAAGGATAGACATGAAAGATATGAGTCCACCATAGATTTGGTAGTAATGTAATGAAGTAAACCACAAGTAAACGAAGTAAACTCTGTTTTGTCCATAGTTGTCCATAAACAATACAAACAATATCCATAGAAAAATATTGCCATACGTAGTATGCGTACAGTTAAGTACCAAATACAATTAATTTTACTTAGATCAAATATTATGTAGATATCTATATATTTTACAGTTACATGACGAATTAATTTACTATCTTTTCAAGTATGACTGTTAAATTTGTTTTGTACATAGCACGTAATGTAATTCAATGTAATTGAAGGAATTAAAAACTTTTTTACTAATAATTAGATTACTGTAAAATTCATTAAAAAATTATAAAAATGATTAATGTATTAAACTACGGTTACAAAGAAAGGGTTTTTTTAAAGAGCTTTCCTCAAAACACACTACACTAATTTAATATTTTCTACTTTCGTAATACACCCGTATAACCAATATTTCCTAAACACGGTGGTGTTGGTATAACTAGTACTGAAATTGAAATATTGTCTCGCAAGACCACCCGAACTGTCAGTACTATAAGTTTTAAAAAACCTGATAAAAATACATAAATCACGGGCGTCCCGTCGCATATTTCTGTGAATTCTTACTTGTTGTATCTGTACACTTGCCTATGGTAACTAATAAGTATATTTGAAAATCAATTTCATAATAGGACGCCTCCCATTGTGACCGCACAGTGGTCACAATGCAAAAGCTAATTCGACATTATTAATTTTGAAATCTCTCTGAAAATGAAAATTAACAAAACTTCGTACATAATAAATCTTTAAAATCTTAGTTAACTTTTCCTTATTAAAGTTGTTAACTATTAAAAGTGTTAACTATTCCTTAAATTCAAGACTTTTTTAATCCTGCGGCTGAACGACAGCACGAATTTGTGGGTTTATGTGTGGATACGAAACAAAAGCTTTTCGTTTTCTTTACAAAGTTGTAAACTGTGTAAAAAATTTTAAAATAAACAATAAAATCAATGTTTGTCAATTATTTTAATCAATATAATATCGTCGTCAATAATGTTTTTGACGTCACTATCTACCTACTTTTTAAATTATATTGGCTACAGACGGTGATTTTCCTTCCTTTCCGTCATTTTTTTCGATTCTGCGTGTGAGGGTGAAGGAATTTTTGCTTTAAAAGAAAAAATGATTTGTATCTTGATAATGAAGATATTTAATTTAATATTTTTTCATGTGTCACGCGGGAGAAATTGTCATCTTATATCAATATGTTATCGATTGTAGCTCATTGAAATATACAGAAAATAACGTAACTATGAGAGGCAAATCATAACATATTACTTAAAACATAAAGATGAAAAGAACAATAAACTTTCTAAAAACTGTAAAAAAAATTATTGCATGATATGAAGGACCAATATTTGAAAGAGTACCAACCGTAGCAAACTGATGACTATGGCTAGAGTATTATTACAATCCTATTCTGGCATAACACATTTACTCGAGCGCTCATGCATTACTATTAACTTATAATATAGAAAAATGTATAAGGGTGCATGTCAGTCTTGATAGTTCTAAAGTCTCGAAGTTTTGATGTTAAAACTAGATATGCATCAATTGGAGAATCTACTCCTCATACAAATTATGGTTGTAATAGACAAACTCATAAACGCTTATCAAATACCTGTGCTTTACGCGAGTATCAAAACTAAAATTTTATCCAATCGCGCGCTCAGAGACACCGGATTTAATTAGTTAATGAGCCGAACGAGTAAGTACTTCACAGTCCTTCTGTGAATGAAATGATAATAAGGATAAGGACGTGTAAACACTTTTGTTCAAACGGGCTAGCCATAAATCCTTCCGACAGAACAAAAAAAAACAGATTAATGCTTATTTTTATGTTGGCCGTAAAAAGTACGAGCATCGTTGTTTAAATAAGGAGAATCAAAATAAATTAGTAAAGAAGAAGCATTCTACTCATTTATTTTTAGCAATATCTTTTTAGCAATACACATTTTTAGCAATATTTAGATATTATTTGAAGGTGAAAACGGAGCCTTTTTCTTTTTTTACTCCCTTTCTTTTAAAACGTAGCGTCTGCTTGTCGGCTTGCCTGCTTGTCGCTAGTCTATCGAAAAAACTTTGGACCGATTTTTAACCCTTTTCCCGTGATCCAATCGAGCTGAAAATTTGCAGGCAGACTCGTGGCGATGATAAAAATGATCAAACAAATTTTTGTTTAACATTTTTTAATTATTATAGTATAATTTTGGATTTTTCGTCATTTTAACGGTTTTTATTACTCCCTTTCGTAGCGTCGCCCGAATCGAGTCCGACGCGTGGAGTAGGCGCGAAATCTGTTTCAACTAGTAAATGAGAAAGAGAGTATAATAAAAACTTGGTTTTTATGGGTTAGTTTTTTATTTCACGACTTTATTAACATTTTATTTAAAATGCGTTCATGTTTCTTTTACGTTTATAATTGTTGAGAGAAAGGCAAACGAAGAGACTCGGTAGATAAAGTTTTGACGTGCGTAACTTAAGAATTAATTTGATTAGTTAGATTCAGTTCAAACTTAATTCGAAATGTACGAGGGTTTTTACGTCCGCTACAATGTCGGAATATAAGCTGCTCTATCTCCCAACGTGCACAACCGTGTCATGGTCAGTGGAAGAGTTATCCATGTCAATGAAATACAGTTCAGAAACAGATTTATGGTTTCGCGACTTTCTACGAGAGATATTTATAAAATATGTCACGTAATTAACGCAAACCCTGAAAGTACTTTGTTAAAAATCAGCTACTGGTCTAAAATATTCAAGCAACGATGGCTTAATATCAATAGTTATGGAGATATGCAGTATCAAAGTTTGCATTTTTTTTTCAATATTTCTGACTTATTTTTTGCAAAAAGTTGAACTATCATTATAGTAACTTATATTGATTATGAAAAATTCATTTGCTTCTATACAACTCAAATAAAATGATAAAAACCTTGTAATTTTTATTTTTTTATTTTTTTGTAATGTTTTTATCATTTTATTTAAGTTGTATCGGAGCAAATGAATTTTTCATATTCGATGAAGTTATTGTAATAATAGTTCAACTTTTTGGAAAAAATAAGTCAGAAAAGTTGAAAAAAAAATGCAAACTTTGATATTGCATATCTCCATAACTATTGATATTAAGTCATGGTTGCTTGAACATTTCAGACCAGTAGCCGATTCTTAACAAAGTACTTTCAGGGTTTGCGTTAATTACGTGACATGTTGTATACAATAATTTCCGTTTGTATTTTTAGGCATCTAAATTTAATGAATTGAATTAAGTTTGGGCATCAGCTAGGTCAATGGATTCGGATAGATTATATAAAATGGTCAATAATTAATGAATCTTTTTGGAAGGTGAATTTTTCATTTATTTATTAACGCTTCAACAGGCCAAGAGGCCCAATTACAGAAGGGAAACACTTCACAAAACACCCAGGCTTGAGCAAATCGCATAGATTAATTGTGACCTCACCGGGAATCGAACCTGGAACCCTCAGTGTGGGTGGCCAGTGTCATACCCACTGGACTACGAGATATCACCAGAGAGTGAATTTAAGAGATTGCGATCGACAATTCTTAGACACTAGCCTTTTACAGATAACACCAGACAAATAATTGTTGATGGATTGGAAACATAGTGCAAGAAGCCATAGAAAGTAAAATATGATGTTTTCATTCAGCATTGGACGCAGATCGGCAGAAGAAAAGGATTAAAAATTAAATAGGTTATCTTATTAATGCGTTGAAAAAATACTGGAGAATGAATGATTTTACCTTATTATTTTTTAGGTTCCACTGTAATTTTAGAATAATTTTCGTAAAACTAAATATAATCTTATGAGTAAATAATTAGATTTCTTTTGAGTAAATTTCTTATGAGATTCTTATGAGTAAATAAAATCAAAATTAAGGCAGATGCCTGAGGATATTTCTAAGAGAATGATTTTTTTACTTTTAACTATGTTTTAGCGTCATGCATTGTAAAATACATCAAACAATGTCGTCTATAATATCAATAATAATAAAATATTTGGTACACCTAAATAATAAAGTGTTCAGTTGATTTTAATCAATCATCATAATTTTTAAAAATGTAGGTATTTTTGTTTAGTATTGTTTATTTTTTAAATTATGTAATTACCTACTGTTTTATATCAAATAATACTACTGTAGGTACATATAAAAGCCCACAAGCATAGACGTACTATAAATATAGACTAGTCACTAAAAACAAATCTGAGACATCTAGTTTCTGCTGTCTTCTATTGCGTACTAAATGCAGTCAGAAAGACATAGAAATTATTGTCATAACCACGTATAAGAAAGGACAATAAAACATAGTTTTTAACAACGAATGCATATGAAGTTAGTAGCGAATTGCGGTATTTATTCTATGGTATTTTCTCTTTATTTCGCATAGCGCAGCATACGTGTAAAAGAGATACAAATATAAACAGGGTTGTTTAGGTATTGTATTAATATTTTATGTATATATCGCGCGGACATTTATACATTTTGGACATCCCTAGACCAACTCCCGCAATGAGCGTCTATGTTCATAGTAATTCGTGTGGTCGTTCTGTGTAGGGATGGGTAAATGAAAAAAATATAACGATATATATCGAATTGATATTTTAAAAAAGTATCGAAAATAATCGATATACATATATCGAAAAAGATTTTTTCAAAAATGCAACAGAAGTAAAGGAAATAGTTTTTGGTGACCAAAAAAAGGTCACCGGAAAAAAAATCGATATATCGCTGAAAAAAATATCGATATATCGAAGAAAAATATATCGCTATATCAAAGGAATATATCAGTATTCTTCGATTTAATTTTTCAAAAATATAACAAAATTAAGGGAAAAACGCTTTTGGTGACCAAAAAAAAGGTGGCCGAAAAAATATATCATATATCGACGAAACAAACATGTCGACAAAAAAGGTCGCTGGAAAAAAATAACTAAAAAGATACTATGTAATTTCATACTCTAAAAAAATTTCGACGATATATATCGATATTTTTTTACCGTCCCTAGTTCTGTGTAGCAGACATTTTGGTTTGTAACTAGTCTATATTTATATAGTTAGACCGCATTCAAAAGAATGTGCGCAAAAAATATGTGTTACGACGCAAAAAATGAACACAAAATATTTTTTTCTAGTAAGTAAGTAACCTTTTTTATACTAAAAAATATATATTTATTTGGAATATCATATTGAGGCTTGTAATAAGGGCTTGCCAGGCAACTTTCCCCCGCTCTCTTCTTACCGGACAAAGCTAGGGAATGGTCTTTTAATTGTGGTCAATGCCCACTAGGGCGTTGGTGGTAAATAAAAAATATAGGTAGGTATTAAGCAATATAATTCTACTTTTGAAATGTTTTCATTATAAGTGAATTATTTTGGTCTGAAGGAACATTTTTCAAATTGAAGCTTGTTTTCCTATTATAAAAATATATGCTCTGACCAAAAAGATCCCAAGCCCAGCTAATTCTTTATCATTTCTAATTAATTCCGTTTCAAGAGAAATTAATAATCGAACAATAAAAAACTTCAGCCACAAAATTATAGTTTTATTCATAATCAGTATCTACTAATTATGCGTTAGAGATAATGCGAAAGAGTCGCAGCTGTAATCATTTCTTGACGGTTATCTGTAAAATTGTAGAATTTCCGTGAACTAATCAACACAGGTGTGCGCTCGCTATCTTCCAAAATTTACGAATTTGAAACAATATAAATACAATTAATTTTAATCATTATAAAGCAGTGTGAATAACCTTAATATCTTATATGAACGTGAAATATAATGACTTCAAATAAATTAGTGGATACAATACGAGTAGTTTACAATTTTCAATTTTTTTCAAGTTTCCGTGTGAAATGCCGGCCGTAACAAGTGTCCAGGAATCCTTAAATGTCCCCCAATATAATTATTTATCAGTTCGCTAAAATACCGAGGATTATAATTTATTTATATAGATAATAGTATTTACCTACATAAGTCTAGCAATGAATAAGTCAAAACGAAATGTCACAAAACAACACAACAGGAACTCTTTATGCCAAATAGAAAGTCTCAGCATGCCGTGACTAGAATTTAATATTATTCGTTACTTGCCTAGAAAGATAAGTGCATACCTACTTACGATAAATTGATTGAATTAAAATTGTTGAAGGTGCCGAAACAAACAGCGAAACCTGTAAAACTGTACCACTGTTATCTCGAAGGTTTATTTTATTTCAAACTGTTTGTACCCGGCGTAGGTCGGCTTAAGGATTTAGTTAAAAATAAGATTGTAAAAGGGGGCGGGAAAATGTCGGGTCCTAAAGAATAGGCTTGCAAATTTTGAGTCCGATCGGATGAAAGATACATATTTGCATTGAAAATATATGAGGGGGTGGAGAAGGGGTAAAAGGGTAGGGGGGAAGTATCGCCTATGTTACCCGCCGGTTACTTATCTAAAGAATAAGTTTCCAAATTTTGAGTCAGATCGGTCGAACGCTACAGATTAGCATTGAAAAATGGAGGGATAAAGGGGGAGGGCGAAATGAAATGAGGCCTGTGTTACCTTAAGAATACGTTTATATAAGAATACGTAAATTTTGAGTCTGATCGGTCGAACGGTACAGAATTGCATTGAAAATATATCAGGGCATCAGGGGGAGAGGAAGGGGTAAAAGAGGAGGGGTTAAATGCAGCCTAGTATGTTATGATGCAAGTGTTGACGGCGCCAGAAAGAGAGGGCGACCAAGGAAGACGTGGCATGACCAGATTAACCAGATACTGGAAGATTGTCCTGTTAGAAGCCTGAACAACCGTCGAGCTTGCATGCGAAGATGTATGAATGTAGACGAAGCGAAAGTTGTATGTCAGGACAGAAGAGTATGGCGCTCTATCCTCTCTGCCTACCCCCACGGGGAAACGGCGTGATGGTAAGTAAGTAAGTAAGTATGTTACCCGCCGGGTCCCAAAGCATAAAGTATGCAAAATTTTAGTCGAATCAGACAAACGGTATAGATTTTTATAGAGAACAGACAGACAGACTTTGGGTTTTGTAGGTATAGATTTTAAATCACGGAGAGGAGTTGAACTACCAGTTCCCGTGAATCGCTACTTCCCGGGGGTCGTGCCATTCCGGGAGCCAATTCCAACTGGTCATTTGTGCGGTGGACTTCGGTAGAAGAGATTGAAAGGGCCTGAAAAAATTAGTGATCACCGTGGCCCACGAGATAAGCGGATCATTTCGGAGAAATTATAAAATTCTCTTTAATTATGGCCAAAGAACCGCGCTGCTCAGATATGAGTACATCTACAATAAGTTTTGAATAATATTACGCTTATTTGAGAATGTGTAAAATACCTTGATATCAAAGGGATTAGGTACACCACCACCGTGACAATTAAAAAATATATTTTTTGGTTATTTTATAGCTTGAAGTTTTGAAAACAATCTCATCACTTAAAGTCATCACTCATTCAAAAATTAGGCCGAGTTGCAGCAATTTGAAGCTAGCGTGGTAGGTTCTAGGTTTCACACATATTACTAATAATATTATCTACGATTCAGCATGCATGATAAAATGCGCCGATTGAGAATTTATAAATTTTAAACTTAAATTCTTAAGGGAAAAAATGTAAATTATTTCTTCTTTATAATTAAAAATCAATCTGATCTCATTTGCAGAACAAGACATATATTTCGTTATGCTACAACATAACATAATTTAAGAAGAGAATTACCTTTTTTATTTCACTCACAACACAACTTACAACCCTGGCGACCTCCGCCAGGTGCACGCAACCTTTTCCTCATTTTTTCCTCATAGAAAAGGACCTTTGCGGGTCAGCATATAACTTCTCTATTTTGAAAATAATTTGTTAATAGAAAATATCAACCAATGTACCACGTAAACGATGATAATAAAACGAACTAAGTGTATGCAATATTTATGATGATCATTAATTATACATTATTAAGGCGGCACATTCACAGCAAATGCATATTTCGGCGTTTTTTTTTACTAAAATGTGGGTTTTTATAATTCATTTATATCAGAACGTATACTTTAGACTGCAATATTTTAGGGCAATGACTTAGATAGAACTTTTGATATTATATAAAAGTAATAAACTGAACATTATTTATAATAATTAAGAAAATATAGGCATTAATCGACAGACCGCGACCAAAAAAATCGTTTTTTGTCCTAGGCGGCGCAAAGTTTTTATGAATTTTTATATGTACGCATAATATGTTTTTTTATACATATAAAGTATACTTCATTATCTGTAATTCCGTATTAAGGAAATTAAGAAATATTCTAAATTAATAATGTTATAATGTTTTAAATTTGCAAGAAATTTTTAGGTTTTTTATTGGTTTTTAAAACGCTTTTTACTTATATAAAAATATGCTTTTAAGCAGTATGTTCTATTTATTCTGCTATTTTGAGGCTTTACTCGCTAAATAAAAGTTATTTTTCTTAATAAAAACACCTTGATTATTATTTAAAAATAAAAATTGCAAAGTGTGCAATTTGCCAATAAATGACATACTTATAAGAACAAAGATTCTATCTAAGTTATTGCCCTAAAAAAAATCATGTCAGAATGTGTATTCTGATATAAATGAATAATAAAAACCCACATTTTCGTAAAAAAAAACGCCGAAATATGCATTTGCAGTGAATGTGCCGCCTTAAACCTGTTACCTCTACATGAGTTCAATAATATTTTGTATTTTATCATTACCTACTTAAGTTTCGACAGAAGCAGAATCTCTGATCGACAGGTTACGTATTAAATCGAATACTTTTAAATATAAATTTTTTACATTGATTCTATTCAAACATAAATTGTTAAGTTAAAATATAAATAATGGATGGGTATTGAAAAAGTGAACGGAAGTTACTGGTGTAAGGGTAATTGTAACGGGAATAATAAGAGAAGAGGAGAAGAGTTAATGAAGGTAATATTGTTAAGTAAAGAATTGGAGTTATTTAATTTCCACACATTCAAAATTATTCATTTTATTACAAATTCGAAAAAATTATTGAAACCTTGAAAAATTTGAAAAATATTTTTTTGTAAGATGTTTATCATTTGTAGTAAACATAGTGAATTTTTAATATTCCGTATAAACTACTGTCGTATAGTTAGTTCAACGTTTCACAGAAAATAAGTGAGAAATATTTAAAAAAAATACAAAGTTTAGTGTATCTCTGTTTATGACTTTGATTTATTTCTGTAACTATCAACATTTCACCCAAAGTGTGAAGAAGATTCCCCTGAAGATTTTGACACTTTTTATGCTGACATAAAAAAGGAAAGAAAAATACCTACATAAAAAAATATGCAAATCAACTCTATCGTTTTATTGATGTGTTTGTTGTATGTACACACATTGTATGAGTATTATAGGTTTTTAAAAAATGTTGTTTTCAGTGTGACAAACTTTTTAATCTTCATCGGATTCCAGAATATTTTCATAGAGCAGGTGTTAAAAAATGATAACCGATATCTCGATACTATCAGACCGCCAGGTGGTCAATGATCAAAGATTAGGTGTGATAAATTACACAGCATTCAATATTACCAGACCGTTATAAGGTTTTGGGCAGCAAAGTGGTCTGTGTTAATTCTAACTGAATCTCAACCAAAATTAGTCATTTTACCAACTCCCGTTGGGTTGAGCCGCTATGTTAAAGCAATAAATAATAATTCGTGTAGTTAAAATAAATAAATATATGTCATAACAATGAAGTGCTCGAGATATATTTTGGTGACTCTTTGGTGTTTTTTATCAATTTTCGTAGACTTGACCATCTCGCAAGAAGGTTGTGTTTGGTACGATCAGTGCTATTTCGATGAAGAAAGAAATCATTTCTTGAATTGCAACTATACTGGACCAGCGATACCCACCACGAACGCGTCGATATGGACCGATGAGATCAAGAATCTTCTCGTGAAGAGATGCCCAGAGATTATGCCAGACAGTATGTTAATTTAATCGATATATTGGGCGCACATCGCCAACTGCTTTATTGAATTTAATTTGTTTAATTTTATGAGATCTCTAGCTATCTCAACGTAAATAAATATTTTCTTCAGTAATAGCAAAATAAATTGGCGGTAGCATTATTTACATAAATGAAATAAAAACAATTTGTATAGAACCACTATTTATTAATTAATTAATGAAGGCTAATATAAAAATATATACACAGGGTGTATCGTAGCTATTGGAAAAAACTTTACAAGTGGATTCCTGCCTTGATAATCAGTCGAAAATGTTCAAGAAACTATGATTATCAATAGTTATGGAGATATGCAATATCAAAATTTGCATTTTTTTCAATATTTCTGAATTTTTTTGAACAAAAAGTTGAATTATCATTACAGTAACTTATAAACCTTGCAAAAAATTAAAATAGATTTTTTTACAACGTTTCTATCATAATTTTTTTCAGTTGTATTGAAGCGAATAAATTTTTCATAATCGATATAAGTTACTGTTATAATAGTTCGACTTTTTACAAAAATAAGTAAAAAATCTTGAAAAAAAAATGCAAACTTTGATATTGCATATCTCCATAACTATTAATATTAGGTCATGATTGCTCGAACGTTTTCGACTCATTATCAAGGCAGAAATTGAACTGGAAAATTATTGCTACTTGCTATATTACAAATCTACTTAGTTATCAATTCCCACATACAGGGTGTATGTGGGAACCCACAACACCCTGTATGTGGGAATTGATAACTAAGTAGATATGTAATTAAAAACATTCCAAGTTCTATACACCAGCTTTCTAAAAAACTGACTAACCATCACGCCGTTTTACCGCAGGAGTAGGCAGAGAGGTTGGAACGCCATATTCCTCTATCTTGGCACACCGCTTTTCCTTAGGGTACAATCATACATCTTCTCATGCATGCTCTACGGTTGTTGAGGCTTTTAACGGGGCCATACAATACTAGTAGAATCTGATCATGCCCTGTCTCTCGCGGACGCCCTCTATTCCTGTTACCTTCAACACTTGCCCTATATATTTTCTTAACCATCCTTTCCTCGCTCATACGTTCTACATGACCAAACCATCTCAGCACTCCTTTCTTTATTCTGTCTACCATACTATATTCACTTCTAATTTGTTCATTCCTTACTCCATCGACCAAAGGTTTCCCACACAAGCGCCTTGGTGACTGTATTTTCACCGCATTCAGGCTACTTTCATTCCTTTTTTGCTAATTCCAGACTTCACTTACATATATCAGAGTTGGCACTAGAACGCCTTTATGTACCGCTAATCTTGCTTCCTTTGACAGATTCTTATTGGCCATAATTGCATTAACTTTGTTTCCCGCAGTCACTCTCCTTTCGATATCATTCTCGGCCTTGCCGTTTCTACTAAACATAAGTACTTCCTAATACACAAACTCACTCAATTGTAGACAGCTTTCTACACTAATAATAAATTAAATAATACATTAAATAATAAGGATAAGGATGACGTTTTAACAAAAATGGAAATTTATTTTCTTTTATTTTATATTGGGATATATAGGAGATATAGATGGGAAGGAAATTAATCTATAATGATTGCAATCATTTTTATAGAGGTAAAACTTGTAGAAATTTTAATACTAGAATTGAGCAGCACATAAGATGTTTAATTTCTATCTAATAACTATTCTGAATTTTTAGTCCTGATGAAGATATATTGAGTTTGACATGATTTCTTTTTATTAATATAAATAAATATTTTTAAATAATTGATTATATGTGTGTTTGATAAATTTTTTTAACTATTGTTTTCTATGAAAATCCTTTAAATATCTATCTTTATGAAGAAATCAAGCATAATAATTTCGGTGCGTCATAATTCCGAAAGTTAAATAATCTATACAAAGTGCTCGTACAAAAAAGTTCATCTAATTTTTTTTTTGTTAAAATGGAGATGCATACACGGAGTACGTGACTCATCAATATTCTTACCATTTTCAAACTAAGTTAAACGCCTGTGCTATGAAGATAGATCTACCTTACTGGTTTGCTGGATGGGGCTCGAACCCCCAACCATTGGATAACTAGGCGAGTGTCTTAACGACTAAACCAACAAGCTTGTTATAAAACCGTTATTGTATGTTTGATTGCTATTCGATTTCAACGATGAATGGTAACTAAGATTTGACTGTTGTCTGGTAAATCGAAGGTTGCTCGTCGAATGGCGAAAAATCAATTATCAAATCATCGAAACAATCGAATACAAAAAGTCAAATAGCGGTTTTTCCCGTCACTACGACGCCCACTTTTGAAACACATTTCTAAGAATGCATCGGGGTTTCCCAAAATGTTGCTACATTATATTCTCAATTTTTTTAAATTAATAAATTGATTTTGATGTAATTAAAAATATATTACAGTGAAATGCTCAAAGAATCCAAACCACGCGTCTTAACAAAATCGTTCATTTTGGCATATATGTTGTATATCCTCAACAATCGTCAATGCCTACTGGACCAATGAATAAACTGTAGATACGTTACTAGCGTGAAATCTTAGCAAATCAAAAGTAAGGCAATTGCCTTACTTGCATTCGTTATCGAACGGACCTGTGATCGGGCGCGACGCTACGCCGAAAAAAAGTCCCGGAGAAAAAGGAACAGAATATCGTACACTATTGTTAGAATGAGTATGTTATTTTAGTCACCGTGACTTCAAATTACCTGATTTTTTTGTGTGTCGTGTCGTGATATGTTGTCTCTTTCAATGCAATATTTGCTATATATGAAAGTCGGTCAGTATGGAAATAACGTGCCTATATTATTATTAAATGTTAATGTACTGGAGCCAATTTTGTTCTGCCAATGCAGTCATAATCATTATCCGCAGAAGTTATCCTGGTGATTAGTATGACAAGGTTCTGACGAATTCTAGAATTCATGACACAACAGTATTACACTTCACGTTTGTATACATTGTAATCCATGTATATTATCTTCGAATACTCAATCGGATACAGCTTATTAGATACTTGCAATATATCAGTGACTAGCGTACGATAACGGCCTAAAATTGATATTGATTGTGGACACGTTTTATACGTCCTCGATTTATTTTATTTGTTACCTGAAAACAATTTCGGTATTCCACTACTATTTTATGCCGTTATTTTTATTAATGATGGTACAGAGCTTCAATCATAATCTTGACTAAAGCCTCGACTAAAAATGCGATGAAGCTACCGATAATGGATCTTCTAATACCCCGATCGCAGCACGCAAACGTATCATCTATCGTTAATTTTAATTAATTGAGAACATTGTATTAACCACTTGGAGTAACTTTACATCTACCGGCTTCGATACCACTGTATCTTCGTCAGGACGGATACGCATACTAACTATCCATTACTTATTTTAATAAATTAATTAATTTTTGAAAGAGGACGTGGCTACAATTATTGTGGGAGTAATTGACAAGCAGACACCGAAATGGAGATTTAGTACAGGGTATACCAGAGCTAGCAGCAGAAACTTGGCAGGTAGATTCCTAACTATGTTATTGGTGTAAAATGTTCAAGCAACCATGGCCTAATGTCAATAGTTATGGAGATATGCAATATCAAAGTTTGCATTTTTTTTCTTACTTATTTTTTTGCAAAAAGTTGAACAATCATTACAGTAACTTAGGCCGATTATGAAAAATTCATTCGCTTTAATACAAGTCGAATAAAATGATAAAAACCTTGCAAAAATTGAAAAAAGTTATTTTTTACAAGGTTTTTATCATTTTATTTAAGTTGTATTGAAGCAAATGAATGTTTCATAATTGATATAAGTTACTGTAATGATAGTACAACTTTTTGCCAAAAATGAGTCAGATATATTGAAAAAAAATGCAAAAATTTGATATTGCGTATCTCCATAACTATTGATATTAGGTCTTGGTTGCTTGAACATTTTAGACTCAAAAAATAGTCAGGAATCTACCGGCCAAGTTTCTCTGCTGCTAGCTCTGGTACATCCTGTATATTAAATAATTATTTATTATTAAATAAATACAACTAACTTAGTTAAACACCACTAAAATTTATTTTCAAATCCAACCAGGTTTCGTTACGACCGTAGCTTCTTCAGGGTGAAGAAGCTACGGTCGTAGCGAAACCTGGTTGGATTTGAAAATAAATATAAGTGGCGTTTTAGGTCATCTTCCGATTTCCGGATCATAAAACGCAAAGTATGTTCCGCAGTTATTAAGCCCGAATCTCGGCAATACGTATGTTCCTTTTCTCTTGATCTCGCAAATCTCGCGAGATCTCGTACAAATTTTGATACGAGATTGATCTTGCAAAATGGTTGCGAGATCTCGGTATTTCGAGATCTAGTTAACACCCAATACTTGGATACAATATTATTATTAGTATTTAATTATAACTGCACACAAATATAAGGTTGTTAACTTCTGGAATCGTTACGAATTTTAAATTCGTATACCTAAGTTTTCAATATATTTGTGTGTATTCACTCTTCACTCAGCGACTGCTAATGTGCATTTGTTATATCAAATATTATATTACCGCCTAAATGTTTATTTTTCCGATACCATTACGATATTAACAGAAATATGCATCGTGGCACAGTATAATAAACCATGAACAAAATGCCGAACAAACTTTCTGCACTTCCTATTTAATTACCACCCAAAAGGTGGTAATTAAATACCGATGAGGAATAAAGATTTACATTTCACACATTGAAACTCATGTTTGTATGTCGTATTTGTAAGTTTATTTGTGAGTTGTATCTATAAGTTTTCGTTGTAATTTGTAACACAGTGCAACCTACAAGTTTAAAATTTGTTTAAAGTTTGCCGAATATACCGCATCATGCAAAGTTTGCATGTTGCGGCATATTCGAATATATACCCTACCTACGTACGTATATGTAAATGCTTTCAACGACCGAAATAACTGTAAAGTAACTAAATAAAGTAAATAACTGTAAAGTAAATAACTGAATAGTAAACGATGATTTATTTAATTACTGGAAATGAAATAATAATAATAGGAATTACAGGTGTAAACGTTTAGTTATGTGCAAGGAGTCAATATTATAAGATATTACAATATGTTCGTGGAACTATGTTGCAATATTGATAAGTATTTAAAATTATCAGTTATGTATACTGCTCATAAAGAACCGTGTTTTTGTTATTGATCAAATCGTATGAGGTAGTTGATTGTACTGTAGTCTCAGAGGTTAAAGTTAAAGTCGAAGAAATATTACAATTCTCCATGATCAGTGCTGACTATAATGACATTGAGACAATGTTTTGACATGAATACATCTTTAAAATAGACTTTGACTTTGTCTCATGTCAATTAGAGTACCGGGTCACTAGTAGCCCCCTTGCTCTTTCATCCTGTTGTGTTGTGAAGGGATTTCTTTACTTCACGTGTGGATAATTAAAAGAAAAAAGCGGAGGGGTGTTTCTGCGAGGGTAGCGCAGGGGTTATTGCGGAGTGGGCGCACGGGGGGGCTCGGGGGGAAGGCCCCCCAGGAGG
Source organism: Agrypnia vestita (assembly GCA_016648135.1). Lineage (NCBI taxonomy): Eukaryota > Metazoa > Arthropoda > Insecta > Trichoptera > Phryganeidae > Agrypnia > Agrypnia vestita. The sequence continues at coordinate 115,827 of JADDOH010000020.1, forward strand.
ACCGTTTTGGGTCTCCTGACGTGTCGTGAGGTGGTCTCGTCGTAGCGTAGACGTAGCCGTGTGTCTGATGTAGTCTTGTAGGGGCGGAACGCCTAAGTCATGATGTAGTTGAGTGATCTTGATCCAACGCGGCGCATTCAGAGCTAACCGAATGGCTTTGTTTTGCAAGATCTGTGGTTTATTCATGTGTGAGAGTGCAGCGCGACCCCATGTGGGAGCTGCGTAAGTCGGAATAGGTCGGACTATGGCTATCTCTAAAATAGCTTCGAGATATGAGGTTTACGTTAAAAAAATTTGTCACAAAAATAGGCCAAACTTTAAACGCGTATATCTCAGAAAGTACATAACGCACGGTGGAAGTTAATGATGTCAGTGGATTGAAAACAGGTCTAATATTTAAAATCTTAGCACTCGGGTGCCGCCATAGAGGCGACATGCATGGTTTGCCGTATTACTCGAGTGCCGCCGTTATGGCGGCAAGAAAAGAAAGTCTTATTTCTCAATACTTTTAATATGTTGGGTATTTTAGTTTTCAATACAATTTAACCAGAATCATATTAGTACAATTAAATAGCAAAAAGTTAAGGAATTTTATCGAGAAAATACCAAAAAACTTTCGAATGCAAAGGGTTAATATTATATCAGACGCTTGTGCTCCTGGCTCCTAGGTAATATTCTCCGCTAGTACTACAGCGGTTAATGTGCAGATGTTTTATGAACATCCACCCCATATCTTGAATAGATTTTAAAAACGTATTCATTTTAACCCTACGGTCATGCCCGCAAACACAGCCAGCAATTTTTTACATGAATACGTGTTTAAAATCATTTTTATTTTTCAATCTTAATTATTATTTTCCCCAGTAAATACACCCGTCTCCACTTGCTGTTCTCCGTCCCAGGTCGTAGCTCTAGACGACAACATTAAGCTTGCTGAAGGAATCATTTCTCGTTGTCCGACGTGTATAAAGAATTTCATAGCCCACATTTGCCAGTTTACATGTGCAGCTAACCAGGCGTCATTTGCTAAGACCGAAGTGCAAAATACAATAGATGGAACAGGTAAATTTAAATTATTAAAACTTAATTACCAAACTATATCTATTGTGATGAGATATTTTACATAAACATAATTCAACCATCGTTACTACCAAACACCAGCCACACCATACCATTTTATCTCATCGCAAATGTCTAAAATAGAACAATGCTTTAAGATATAGGTACCACCAAAATCTATAAAAAAGTAAAGAAGATGGCTTAAATAATTGTTTAAATTTATTTACAAATAAGAAAAATATTTATTTGAAATAAATGTTTTATGTATCTATCTATGTATAATAATTTTACATAAGTTTGTAAAGAAAAAAACGGATAATTTAATGATAGTAATAAATATGTTATCTATTACTTTACTTGTGATTTGAAAACAAATTCAATTACATTATAGTAGAATCTGCAAAATATAAACATTTTGTAATAAATGGTAATAAATGGAGATGGTAAAGACAATATTTTGAGAGCCATTTATGAGTATACATAAAGCTCTTGTTAAATGACTCTCATCCTTTTTACGTAATGAAAAAGTTGTCGTTCATTTCACAGGTAATAGATGGGTATATTTGATATCCGAATATTTGATTAAAAGTCAATATTGTATAAATTTTTAGATTACGTGAAAATTTTTAACGTAAGTCTGTCGTACGAGTACATGCAGAAAACTTACGACTCCTGCGCTGGCATAGTGATGCCTCAGTCCGGAAATCTGGCCATGGACCTGCTGTGCGACACTTACGGAGCAGCTAACTGCACCCCTGAAAGGTACATTTTTTACCATTCTTATCGTTTTACCCGTCCTATTTTTTTTGCATTTAAATTCATTCTTAAGTAACTTATTGTTTTTTAATATTTTTTATTATTATCTATATATGCTCATATATATCTTATCTATAATATATATATATATCTATATAGATATATATTACTAATATATAATATAGACCATTATATAATATATATCTCTCTTATATCCATCAAAATTTGCACCCCCACCTATCTGTATCCATTTTCTACTTTCCGTAACTTGTCACTTGTGGTTTCCTTCCAATTTTTTCCAATACTACTGAATGTTATAATCGTGATATCCTCTTATTTTTTTGTGAAGAATATTATTCTATATAAAAGATAGAAAGCCAAAAGGGTCTTAGTGATTATTTCGAACTTTAGAGGAGAGCAAAATAATGTTTTGTCAATCTGATTTTGTCAATATTTATTTTATTATTAAACGCTTTCCATAGGTGTTTTGAATTCACAAATATGAAAATCGTATAATAATAAAAAAAAACATTGACAAAATGAGATTGACAGAACTTTCTATTGCTCTCCTGTAAATTTCGAAATAATCGCTAACGCCCTTTTGACTTTCAACCCTCGATACTTTCGTGAATTATTATGTATAAGATTCATTACAATATAAAATAGATATTCGAAAATTTAATAATAAATTCATAATTTACACAAGAAAATTTAAAGACTACATTAAATATGTCTCAAATTTTTCCTAATCGTTTCGTGTTTCTTTGACATTCTTCCCCGAAAAAGAAAAGTTACGGATTTGTAATCCGTCGGTAACAATGTATTTTCATTAATTTAATTATTTTATATTCTACAAGCATTATACGAGTATATCTATCTAAACGCATTATACATTCACTGATTGTGAAAACATGTTAATAATTTTCTACTTATTTTTATATTTCCTTAGGTTTTTTTCTTACATGGGAGATGCTGGAGTTAACCCGTTTGTCCCATTTCAAATCAATTTTATTGTCGATGTCTCTGAAACTGCCCTCAATCCAGATACTAAAAGATGTAATGAGACCTACGAGGTAAATATACTTCTATAATACTATATTCTATTATAAATTGGTATAATATATAAAATCAACACAAATAAAAATACGCAAGTTTAAAAATATAATCGATCAGAATCAGTGTGCAGAGTTTTAATTATCCACAATATATACGGGGTTTCGATAGTTTCAAAATTTGGATCTTAAATGAAAAATTCAAAGTCATATGCAAAACGTGGACGTTTTCAAACGTTGTACTATACGGGGTGTCTCATAGCTTGTAGAAAAACTTTACAGGTAGATTCCTGCCTTGATAATAAGTCGAAAATGTTCAAGCAACCATGACCTAATATCAAGAATTATGGAGATATACAATATCAAAGTTTGCATTTTTTTTTAAATATTTCTGACTTATTTTGTTCAAAAAGTTGAATTATCATTACAGTAAAATATATCGATTATGAAAAATTCATTCGCTTCAACACAATTCAAATGAAATGATAAAAACCTTGTAAAAAAATATTTTTTCAATTTTTGCAAGGTTTTTACCATTTTATTCGACTTGTATTAAAGTGAATGATTTTTCATAATCCAAATACATAAGTTACTGTAATACTAGTACAACTTTTTTCCAAAAAATAAGTCAGAAACATTGAAAAAACAATGCAAACTTTGATATTGCATATCTCCATAATTATTGTTAGGTGATGGTTGCTTCAACATTTTCAACTCATTATCAAGGCAGGATTCCACCTGTAAAATTTTTGCTACTAGCAATGAGACACCTTGTATATGACGAGATTAACGTATTGGCAGAATCAGACGTGCGCAGTCTAAGCTGTACTGTAGCTAACTACAAATTTGATTCGTAAAAAAATGATTAAAGAATTAAAATAATTGAAATATAAGATAAATAATTTAGCATAATACCTCGACATGCTCTCCAGTACTTTAGATATCAAAAAACGCACAAAAAGCGCAAATTGTTATTTAATGAAATGTGCGCTTACTAGGAAGAATGACAACAGTAAACTCATATCATTTATTGATTTGTCATTAATTTACTTTGTGGAATGACATGATAATTTATAGCTCATAATTATAACTCACCCATCTTTATCAGTACCTAAGATGTTTTAGTTTATATTCTCATCTGTAGATGAGAGCGTATGTGACTCTCGAAACTAATCGTGTATAAATTGAACTCAAAAGTGGTCTTACACAAGTATTTTATTTATCTATAAATTAACAGTAAACTCTGTAGGTACTTTGTATATTGACATAAGCATTATTTTTTTTATAACATTATTATTATGTTTTTATAATATTAATAAATAACATTTTAATAATTAAAACAAGTAGACTTCGATAATTGGGTCTTGGCTGAGCACAAGACCAACCCTGCGAAGGGAAAAACTGTATGTTTGTAAAAATGTATGTAAAAAATGTAGTTACCAACACTGATGATGAATATGAGTTATTATAAAACCTTAAAATATTCTTCAGTACTTGAGAGATCAAAAAACCTTCAAAAAGCGCAAATTGTTATTTAATCAAATGTACTCTTGCTAGGAGAAATGATAACAGTAAGCACAAGACTAACCTTGCGAAGGGAAAAATTGTATGTTTGTAAAAATGTTTGTAAAAAATGTAGTTACCAACACTGAAGATGAATATGAGTTATTATAAAACCTCAAAATATTCTTCAGTACTTGAGAGATCAAAAAACCTTCAAAAAGCGCAAATTGTTATTTAATCAAATGTACTCTTGCTAGGAGAAATGATAACAGTAAGCTCTATACTTTGTATAATGAGATAAGCATTTCATATTATTAAAACAAGTAGACTTCATGCCCTGTAGGACCAACAGGGTGTTTGTATTGCGAAGAGAATATGTTACTTGTGCTGGTGTGGAGAGATGTGGCTTGAAATAAGGATAGATGGATAAATTATTAAAAATGTTTATTACGCCATTGTTCACTCTCTACTCATATACGGTGTTATCGGATGGGGAGGTTGTTATAAGAAAAATATAAACTCTGTAAAAATATCACAAAGGATTATCATTAATGTAATACTGAAAAAAAATCTACATTTCCAACAAAAGATCTCTTTAAATTGTTTCCAGTACCAAACGTAGATGATATTTTCAATCAGGTTTATGGATTAAAAATATGTAAAGAAAAAACCTTACAGAAAAAATGAATATTTCAAACTTAATGGAAACCAATTAATAATGCCTTAATGTAAAACAACCCAAATGCAGCATCACTATATTTATAAAGCCATTAATTACTATAATAACTTACCTATCGAGATTCGATGCATCAGTAACCTCTGAGAGCAAATCAAAAAATAAAAACTATTATAATGTCCTCTAGAACATAATTTATCTCTCTCAGGAAATCTCAGGCAAAAATTTTTTGCAACAAGATTTAATGCAGGACCTTAAAAACTTGACCTAAAACAGGACATCAAATGACCTTTTTAATGGATTCTTTAATATTTATGAGGCAATCATGCATAAGGCATGATGGAATGCATGGATTTTGTAAGTAAAATCGACTTTATTTTGTAACAAAGATTCCGAAAATTTCTTAAAATGGAAAAATATTGAACATACTACCATCCGCGAATACCGAGGGATGACTGTACTCTTTTTTTTATTTTATTTTTTTTATATATCTTTATTAGATATATTTTTTGTTATTCTAGGGCTTGTTCCCCTGCAGTTGTGTGGACTGCCAGACAAGTTGTCCGAGTAATTCGGAGCCTCCCTTGATACCAGAGGATTGTATTATCCTCGGAGTCACCTGCAACAGTTTCATCGCTGCCATAACCATCTTCCTTGCTCTAAGTTCTATGATTGTTGGATGTTCGATCGGTAAATATATTTTGTTACCTATTCGAAAATACACCTCCAAATCTTTTTGAATTCAACCAATTTTTAGATGTGCGTTCTTTTTTAGATCATGGTAAGCGAGTGATCTGCCATCTTAACTACTACCTTAACTTATGGTGCTAGCCTGCGACGATTTATAACAATCCAGAAATATAGAGATATAGATATTAATAAACCGCTATTTTCAGGTCATATATTTCTCGGAAGTGTTGCGATATCGAGGCGCTTACTTTCGATAATTTTAGTTTGAAATAAAAAACAATAGTTTTGTATTAACTTTTTGAATCTGCTGTTTCTTTAATTGATTCAATAAAATTACGAAAATCGGTGTACTAAAGCTGTATTCGTTATCTGGTGAATATTTAAAAATGTTATTATATCGTCGGAATGTGATATTATAAACGATAACTTTGTTTTTGTGTGTGTTGCTTTTTCCTCGTTACAATTTTCATATTTAACCATTAATTTTGTTCTTTATATCGAGGTTCTAATGTATTTGTAAAATGGTCTGACTTGTTTAGTAATGAATGCTAAAGTATGGTAAGACCTCAATGTTATCAAGAAATCAAAATATCGATCCTCATCCTGGAAAATCAAATAGGTAGCTTAAGCGCTTATCTTTGTTTAAAAATAATATCGATGTGGGTGTTTCAAGATAAAATATGAAATACTTATGTATTTTTACAGGTAAAATGACATAATACATTTTTTGTTAAAAACAAATTGAAATGTGATAAAATGTTGTAAAACATTTATATACGTTAAGAATTTTTTTTTCATTCATATTATACATTACTAAATAAACACAAGCTAAAACAGTATGTAAAAACTCTCTCAGTCACTACCTACCTTGGTAGGTATATATTAATACATGTTCTAAGGTAGGTAGCTTTTATTTTCATTCAACATGCCAACTATAATTTAAAAGTGAGTATAGTAATAACAGTTATTATACTCGTAATGCTCGTCTCAGTACAGTTTCTTGTGAACGGTATGAATAATGCACTAAGTGCCAGAATTTTCATTTTAAAATTCAAGGTAAAAAGCGAATATAGTCTTTTTCACTCTCTATGCGTTATTTACCCAACTGCGCGATGCAAAGGAGGGTGATGTGTTTATCAGCCTATATACGTATGTATGTTTGTTCCTTTGTGGCGCTCTAGAGACCAAACGCGTTGGCTGATTTTGATGATTCTTACGATCAATCGATTTGTCTTAATCTTGCAATAGTAAAGACATGACAGTAAACAGTATACAACATGGCGACAACTGGACGCCATGTTGTGAAAAATAAAAAAATGAACTATATTTAGTGGGGTATCATTGAATAGGTATTTGAAAATCATCTTTAGGTTTCTCTTACTATTTTTCATTTCGAATGACCATTTAGGATCTATAACGATTTAAAGTTGGTTAGCAACCATTCTCGTTAAATTTTTCAATACTAACTGTGATAAAGTTCTTATTTAATCGCATAATAGGTTTTATTAATGTAAAAAATAATTATCATAATACAATTCAATATAATTCTTATAATCGAACGACAAACTTAAAATTTTACTGCTTTGAAAGATAATTTTAACGACCGTTACCTAAAGTTACTTAATACAATAAGAAATAACCTAATTAGGAATAAATAAATAATACATAAAAATTACCGTCTTATAGTCCTAATTTAAAAGTGTAAAATAAAAATAGTAAATTTTAAAAATCAAAAAACCCGACTGCATAAAAAGTGAAATTTAAATAAAAACTGAAAAAGAAGAAACAAGTCCAGTAGTAATTACTACACCATTGAAATAGTTTCATGATCGATACACGCACAAAACAAATAAGAAATTCTAATGTGGAATATAGCGACTTTAACAGTCGGGATTCATTATTGGGGAGGTTTAGGCAGGTCTAGATTTTAATGTTTTCTATTTTTATTTACACATATTTTGATTAATATTTTCTCTCTCTCTCTCTCATGAGTTAATCAATTTAATACTTAATACTATAAAATACCTACTCATGTCGTTTAGTACCTTATTTATTAAAAAAATGACGCGGCACTTAATTAATACCTACGCGATATGCTTCCCCATATAACTAGGAAATTAACATAGATAGGACTTCAATGCAGTGTTTAATAATGTACTGGCGAAGGCGTATAGTACTAATCTGTATACCTACTTATCTTAAAGAAATTATTTTTGGCATTGAGTACTTTATTAATTTAAGGTGTTCAGTTTACTGGGATGGAATGAATTTTTATTACGTGTAGGTGTTTTTGACTTTTAAAATTTCAATGTACGCATGCCATTACGAAGTACGTATTTTTAGATACGTCTGAACAGATACTGAATTCACAAAGTTCTTTACTGACCCGTGAAAAGGCACTATGCTAATTTTCGAATACATGAATATCGTATATTTTAAAATGTAATAATTTCTCGTACTCGTTTGATTGACGATTATCAGCGCTGAGTAAAATACATGTTAACGAGTGTGACTTATTTGGTAGTGATGGTTGCACCGTTATTTTTACCGGTTAAACGTGGTACAGTTATTTGAGATTTATAACTGATTACAACGGTGAGTGATGAGTGGCAATTGAGATATTTATGTTGCCTAGTACCGATTATTTCCTGTCAAATTGCGGTAAATCGGTTAGCAATCATTTATACAATCAGATACAAATCTCAAATAACGGTTAGTGTCTTACCGGTTAAAATACCGTCATTATTATTTGGTCACTATTTTTTTGAGGCTGCTCAATGTCGCATGAACTTATATCGTTATTTTTAGGTCTTTATTTACTCAATAAGAGGCGATCGACTCTTGTTGCCCATGACAAAGAAGAAAATGAAGTTGTGCGTCGTTGGGTGTATAACGGAATTAATAATTTCTTGGAGAAATTATTCTACGCCGTAGGATCTGGTATGTCTTGTGTTATTTCAAACCATATAATACTTTTATTAGTGTAATATAGAGGGTTATTTGTAAAACATTAATAATCTACATTAATGACATCTGCAATATTCCCATTGATGGTAGTGTTATTTGTTTCGCCGATGACACTGTGCTGCAATTCCGAGCAAATACATGGTCATCTATATTAAAAAAATCTTTATTAAATCTATATTAAAATCTTTAAAAAGTAGGTACCTACTGTAAAAAAATGGCCAAACAGTAACACTTTAACGCTTACGGGGCCCCAGTACACGATTTTCGTATTAGCTCTCGATTTTGCTAAATTTAACGTAAACTTATTAAATCATTTTGCAAAACCCATAGCTAAACAGGCTTTTAATCAATTTTATTACGATAGATCCATTTACTCTTGAAACATTTCCTTAAAAAAAGATGAACAAATATGTTATTATAACAACAAAAAAATTATAAACCCGAAACACTCTTTTACTTTTCATGCAATAGAGTTATATTTGGTACACTAATCTCGTATATTTTCAAATAAAAACCATATATTTTATTTATAAAATGGTTGTATAAAATTGATTAAAAGCCTGTTTAGCTATAGGTTTTGCAAAATAATTTAATAATTTTACGTTAAATTTAACAAAATCGAGAACAAATACGAAATTCGTGTACTAGGGCCTCTTAATATTAATAAAACCAAATATATAACATCCAGCATAAATATAAATGGTCAACCATCGGCTGAACACAATATAAAAGTACACGGTTGCTCCAACTTCAACACTGAAAATTGTAAATGCCCCTACATTGAACTTACTGATCAAATTAAATATTTAGGTATCGAAGCTTATTTCAAATGTAATCTTCACACAACACATCTCAAACAAAATAAAATTTTCTTACTGCGCAATTTTAGAAACTTTCTTAGCATTAAACTCCTAAAAATGGTATACTTCGCAATCTGCCAATCAATTATAGAACACGACATAATTGCATGGGGAAGAGCAACTATGAGTGCACTCAACCCAATTATTGCGAATCAGAAAATTGCTATAAAAGTAATCCTCAAAACCTCAATTTTAACAAGGACAGATGAAATATTCAACAAATTCGGTGTATTCGATATAAAAAAAAATTATGCTCTTATATATGTATACTACTCTTAAATACACATACAAACACAAAAATACACAGTTTAAACCAACCAAACAATAATTACCACACGGTCAAACAAACACAATCTACAAATACCAAGGTTACACACCACGTACGGACAAAGGAGCTATAACTATTTTGGATCCAAATTACTTAATTGCATGCTTGATGAATTAAAGCAATCCGGGCTAACCACAATTTACAACCCTAACATAAAATACAAAATAAAACAGTGGATCTGAAACAAAGGGAGAGATAAAATAAGCACACTTACTCAAACACACTAACACACACTATAACCTCATATTATTGATATATTTTTTATTATGTTACTTTAATCACTTTATTATGTTACTTTAATATACAATACAATACTTTATCAAATACAAATAATTATTTTACCACATATATACATACTATGTTTTGTATCTACATACCATTATAAACTATGCCCACAGATATTTCTAGTGAGACAGGCACAGTCCAACCAAAATTTTACATTTAAATTAAATAGTAAATAGAAAATGAAAAAGTAAAAAAGACTATATTCCTGCCTTGATTATGAGTCGAAGATATTAAAGAATTTTTTTCAATATTCTGACTTATTTTTTTACAAAACGTTGAACTATCATTACAGTAACTTATAGCGAATATCAAAAATTCATTCCCTTTTATTTTTTTAAGTAAAATAAAATAATAAAAACTTCGAATTCCAATTGGAAAACATTCCAATCGGAGTTTCTGCAGGGTTTTTATCGTTTTATTTAACTTATATTGAAACGAATGAATTTTTCGTAATCGATATAAGTTACTGTAATGATTTCAAAGTTCTGTAAAAATTAGTTAGAAATATTGAGAAAAAATGCAAAATTTGATATTGCACAACTCCATAAATATTGATATTAGTTCTTCGCTACTTGAACATTTTCGAGTTATAATCAAGGCAGGAATATAGTCCTGCGAGGTTATTAGTGTTTTCCAAATAATCCTGTCTGCGGTGTCTCAACGAGAGCAGATTTTATTTTTTAATTACTAGTCAAAAATAAAACACAATGTGTGTATCATTTAAGGCAGTGGTACCCAACCTGTGGTACGCGTACCACCGGTGGTACACGAGTGGATAGTTGGTGGTACGCGAAAAATAATCAGTAATGGCGGACAAAAAACGTTTAAAAAATATCAATCATAAAAATATAATTTAAATTTAAAATTTCTTGTCGAAATTTAAAACCAGGATATTTAAAGAAGTATTTTTTTAACAACTAATTTATATCAAAGAAAAATTACATTGAATTAGATTTATTTGTATTAAAAAAAATGAAATAGACCGCAGGCAATTTTTTTTCCAAAAATTATCTATATTAATAGAAAGTATATGTATATTAAATTAATTGAACACGGTAAATGTAAAAATTCTTCCTATGAAAACGAGATAATTTATATTTATAATATATATGAAATTGTATTTAAAAATATTTTAATTACCGCAATTTTCTATTTATTATCGAAAAATAATAGTTATGAAAGTGTTATCAAGTTATAAGTTTAATTTTTAAAGAAATTTTATGAAAATATAAGCACAATAATATAAGCAAAATAAATTTTATAATATCCTTCTGCTTGTTTCGAAGAATATAATTTTTTGAAATTTGTTTCAAAAGATGTGAGATAAGTATACCCTTAAATCTACACCTGCGTCCAATTTGTTTCGATACTTATTTAAAAAAAAAAACATATGAAGAAAAAGCTACTTCTACTGATTCCGTACTATGTCCGCCATTTATCTACTTGCATACCACCGGTGGTACGCGTACCACAGATTGATAACCGCTGGTTTAGATAATAATTTTTCATTATTGAAATTTCTTGTTGATACACGTGCCTTTCCGCGATGAATGGGAGTGTCTAATTTACATTTGTCAAAGTTGAACTGACAGAAATAAAATCCCCATACTCTTCGGATAATTCCAGTCTACCTGCTCTCATTGAGAAATTCTGAGGCATCTTATATTCGTGCAAAATAGTGTTCAGGCAATTTCTAACTACTGTAAATATTTTATTATAATCAGCTTGCTCGGCTCAACCAATCCTAGTCCTGATGTTAGCGTCATGGGCCGTGATCGGTCTTTGTTTTGGAATTTTTTCCCTGAAAGTGACTACCGATCCCGTGGAGTTGTGGTCGTCGCCCCAATCAGAAGTTAGACAGCAAAAAGATTATTTCGATTCCAGGTAAAATATAGCCGAACAAATGTGGAGTGTAAAAGCAATGGCGACAATATCCAGAAAATTAAAAAAAAATTCAATACATTCACCGAGGATTACTAGTTTAAAATTCTAGATTCTAGATTTTACGAATCTATCCCTTCCAAATTCTTGTTTCTTATATATTTATTGTCTATGCTTCCTATAACACATAAAATCTCCAATTTAGTATATGTATTATAAATTAGTAATCCTCGATGACTGCATACGACTTTTTTTGGATATTTCTGCCTCTGCTTTTATACCCCACAAATGTACTTGATATTATTTATTGAAATGAAATAAACACAAGTCATGTAGGAAGGGTTTTGAACATAATACTTGGTGTCACATAGCTATGGATTCCTGCTTTAATAATGATTTGAAATTGTTCAACCAAATATGACTTAACACCAATAAATATCAAAGTTTGCATTTTATCAATATTTCTGACTTATTTTTTGCAAAAAGTTAAACTATCACTACAGTAATTTATATCGATTATGAAAAATTCATTTGCTTCAATACAACTCAAACAAAGTGATAAAAATCTTGTAAAAAAAGTATTTTTTGAGGATTTTATCATATTTAAGAATGTTCTTGGGTTTTCACGGCCGTTCGGAATCTTCTGGATTGTGCCTTCTGGGGTGCCGTGTTTTTACGAATTTTCTGTTATTTTACGTGTTCACGGTTAATTTGTGTGATCAGCCCTGATGATGAGCCCTGCAATGGGATTAGCCCTGATGATGGACCCTACAATGGGATCCGAAACGTCGGCCATAAAGGTCGTAAAAACACGACATAATACCCCAGAAGAAGCAAACTAGAAGATTTTGTAATTTTATTCGACTTGTGTTAAAGCGATAGATAAAGCGAAATAGAAATTGTGAAATAATCAGACGTGACAAACAGTGCGAATTTCGAAATTAGTATGTATTTAAAAACAGTGCTCTGATTAAATTAGTGTCCGGTGACTAATTAATTTTAAGTGTTTCTTCGCCTCCCATTGCCATGATCCCGTGATAACCTAAACAGTTCATATTGTCCTGAAGAAGGTTGGGAGCAACCCAACATTAGGTAGACATTGTATATTAATTATATTATTGAAGTGACTTAAAAAATATATACAATTGTTATGTTAAGCCATAAAATGTTTGCTCTCCTTCAAAATTTAATCAATTTATGTAATTTATAACAATTTTCCAGATTTGGCCCGTTTTACAGGACCGAACAAATATTCATACAAGCGAAAGGATTACCCGATGTAAGTTATACTTTTATAGAGGGGTGTAATTGTGGAGGTTAAAATTTAGAGGATTGAATAGATCTTTCTAGTGAACGCTTAACTGTTTTATTCACGCGTAATTAATCGTTATTATTTATTTACAGGTTACCTATATTAATAACCGTAATGAAACAGTGATGTATGGCCCCGCATTCAATAAAACATTAATGATGGATGTCATTAAACTGCAGCAAGAAATTTTGAAAGTAATATTCTTTTTTGACTTCATCGTTTGATTCCGCCCAGAGAAATACAATAATACAAATAATTCAAGAAAAACAAAAGCGTAGTTTTATAACTAAAAGTCGCACACGACACAAACATTTATTTTACAACAAAATTGTAACACCGCATTTGCGCAACCTCATTGTAATATCTAGAGGAAAAAAATTAACATCGTAATTGTAATTAGACTTTTTACGTCTGGGCGTAATCTTCCCAAAATATAACAAATCAACTGGTTCTAAAAATGATCAAAAACGTGTGTGAAAAGAAAATTCATTTTGTGTTTTTATAAACCTGTCTAATTCGTTTACGGTTAAAATACTAGTATCTATATTATATTTTTATTATGTTTTACAAGTATAATATATACAGTAGCAGCAAAAACTTTGGGGAAATTTTCATTCTTCTTCATTAAATTTTGAATAGAAAATATTCTTAACACTTATGTACGTAAAACTATTTCAAAGCCATTAAACATGTTCTATGCAGATGTGATATAAAACGTGTAACTGTTGTATTATTTATCTGATTATATATTTTTCATATTATTACTTTATGAATACTTCATTTAATATGAATAATGATTTTAATTAAAAACTTTGTTTATAATTACTTTTTATTTTATTTCATAGATTGGACTAAAGGAAAACGCTGGTTTGGACAAGATATGCTTTGCTCCTTTGCGATCCCCTTTCACGGGAGCAAATACAATTGACCAATGCACAATCATGTCATTTTTTGGATATTTTGGAGACAGTGTGGAAAATTTTAATGAGTCTGATCATATTAAAGTTATTCAAGACTGTTTTGGGTAAATTTATAGTTCTGTCATATTTGATCAATTTATATGAAAAAGTATTAGATAATCAATCGCAATTGTCACGCAAAATCTTTGTTATCGGTGTCAATTTTATAATGATCTTCGTTAAAGAATATGCTGTTATAACTCTATTTGAATTTATTAACACTACTTGAGTTTCAAGAGAATCAGCAGCTCTCATCAACAGGTGAAGAAGATATAAGTTTATATCTTCACCTTTCGATGAAAACTACTGACTTTTTCGAAACTCGAGTAGTGTTAAATTTAACTCAAGTAGAGATCTTTACGAAGAACTTGTATTTACATAATAAAAGATATCTCTAAAGTCAACGCCAGCAAATCTAACACTAAAATAAAAGTTGCACTACGAAATTCTGTTTTTCAGTATTGAACATTTTAAGTTTTTTTAAATCGTGTAGGAAGTCTGCATAATAAATACTATTGTAATATATTCAGCAATTAGAACAGTCAGGAGAGTTTTTGCATTACATGTATTATTAAATTTAACACCAGATGTCACATTTATTATCAATGTGGCAAATGCAGATAATTAATCAAAAATAATGCGATTTCTTTTCTGAGTGCATTGACTTAACTTCAAACTTCACAAACTGCAAGAAGAGAAGTATATTCTTGATTATTTATCAGTTCGCGAATTATGTTTAGCAGAGTAAACTACCACAAAATAACTGCTCAAAAATTACACGATTTGATTGATTGAATTAAAAATTTAAAGACATCTATCTGTATTATTTAATTACCGTGTTCCCTTTTATTTTAGAAATTCTTACGGTCTCACATGCCTAACGCCTTGGGGAGGTGGTGTGGAACCCAATCTGGCATTTGGAGGAGGACCTGGAAATGTCAAAGAATCGGATACAATAATTTTAACATTTATAGTTCAAAATTACGTGGACGAAGAAAGTCTGCAGCCAGCCATGAAATGGGAAGCGAAGTTAGTACAATATCATTATTAATTATAGTAAAATAAATTGT
Source organism: Agrypnia vestita (assembly GCA_016648135.1). NCBI lineage: Eukaryota > Metazoa > Arthropoda > Insecta > Trichoptera > Phryganeidae > Agrypnia > Agrypnia vestita. The sequence goes on from JADDOH010000020.1 coordinate 131,225, forward strand.
GGGATATAAAAGCAATGGCAGCAATATCCAAAAAAAATGTTGTGAATGACACCGAGGATTACTAATTTAAAATTTACTAAATTCTAGATTTTATATTTTCTATAAAATCTCGAATTCAGTACATTGTAAATTCAGTACATTGCAAATTCGTAATCATCGATGACTGCATTAATTTTTTTTTAAATATTGCTGCCTTTGCTCTTATGCCCCACAATTATACAAGTCTCACAAAGACTAAGCTATTTATATGGAAGTCTTTAAAGGGTCTCAAGGCTTATGACCTGTATGAGCCGGCTTCAGTGATATTTTAAAATAATATATTTTCTTTTTTAAAAAACCAACACAAAAGAATATAATATTTTTTTTAAAAATGTTTTTAAAATATAAATTGTAAGTAAACTAACTGAAAGATTTTTCAATAATTGTTTACTTTGTAATATTATTGGAAAAAAGTCACAAGATCATCCAGTCATATAAGGCCAACGAATAATTTATTAACAGTTTGATAATTTATTAATCGATTAAATAATTTATTTTGTGTCAATTAAGGAAGATATCCATATTTAAGATGAAACCTGATTAATAAATTTTAAATTGAATAAATTTGTCTTTCCATACAAAAATGTTATACAAAATGCAAGAGAATATTCTGAATTTTGCTCACATTGCCAAATGCCTTAAGTGCCAAAAAAAATAAAAATTATTTATCACCTCCCTTTAAAAAATACCTAATTTCTATCTAAATTTCAGTCTCCCGGGATGGTGTGACCCCTTAATCAACTATAGTGTATTAAGCGTCGGTGCAGTCCCTCTTACAGAATGGTATTATTGGGTGGGGAGGGACTTATAAGTCTACCGTATAGCCATTAATCATAATACAAAAAATAATTATTTAAACTATTCTCGTAAAACCTCATGACTAACTTACTGTAAATATATTTCAAGAATTTAATGTACCTTCACTCACAAAAATATACAAAAGTAACACCTTATGCCAAATGTATAAAAGTGTTTATTTTAAATAATTTAAATTATTAAAAGTGTATTTATTTTAAAATAAATACCACCTCTTAGACTGTATAAGTAATAGAACAAAGGGGCAAATAAAGGTACCAACTTTAAGAACCACCATGGCACAATATTACTGAGTTAAATGGTACAACATATTGTTGTCGCAAAACAAATTTCATGAAAGAAACATTCCAAAATACGAAAAGATTAAGAAAGAAGTCAAATCATTGATTTTGGACAATGATATATTGTAACATTGCACATATTTCTCAAATGGTTTTTGTATAATAAAAATTACTAGGTACTTCTAAATGGTTTCTGCTTTTGTACTTTAATTTGACTTGTAAATAATTCTCCCATAAGCCCGAGCTATTGGCTCATATTATGAGGAGTATAATGTCATTAAAATGTAATAACATAGATTTGACTTATTATAAAAAATATCATTTTGTGTTTACAAAATGTGTGTATAATACTTTGTGTATAAATAAATAAATAAATTATTGACATTGATTTTTCGTTTTCCTTTCAGATTTATTGAGTTTATGAAAAACTATGATGAAAACTTAAAGCCAAGCTACATGGATATTTCATTTTCATCAGAGCGGTCCATACAGGACGAGCTGATAAGGGTCTCTCAAGGCGAAATCGGAACTGCGATCATCAGCTACGTGGTTATGTTTATTTACATTGCAGTGTCGCTGGGTAATATTAGATCACCAAAAACCTGTTTGGTAAGTACCTAAGTATTAACTGTATTCTTAATATTCATATTTGGCGATAACGTTGTAGAGATTATTCATTATTATCATTAAATTGGATAAAAATCATTAACTATATTACCTCTACGTGAGCTTAATTGGACGTAATGCAAAAATGAGTTATATATATACGAGTTTGGACAACTCAATACCAAGCTCTAAGTGATATAATTTTTAGTAATTTTTCCTGTCCACATCACGGGCATTATCGTTAAATTTAAAAAAGTGATATGACCGTTTTTTGCAGTTTCAAATTTACAAATCCTTGGCAAACAAAAATATTTGTTAAAAACATCCATGTGGTGTGGACGCATTATGCAACTTTTTAATTCTACCTACTTTACTACATGATAATAATTTCGTAGAAAACATCCAATGGGGTTGAACGTTTTCTAAGCCTCAGATTCTTTTCTTTTTATTTCATGCTTTCATAGAACATATAGAAAAAATAAGTACCTACTGTTTTTCGTGCATTTAGACATTTCGTAGAAAGAATTTAACTTGTAAAACGCGTCATTATTCCAAAATAAAAATGTTGATCTTATAATTACATTAAAAAAAAAACATAAAAAACATCTCTACGATGAGCCCTATGTAAAAAAATAAGCAATAATTAATTAAATTTAGATGTATTAGATTTTTGAAGGTTCAAATTTTTAAAAGCCATTATCTCAGTTCCATGTTTTTTAGGTTGGATGCTTTCTGCATAACTACGTCCAATTATAATATTATTTTTTACTACTGGAGAGTACATTTCGATGAGAGATTCTGATACTATGGAAACTTGAGCAGTTTATTTAATTAAAGTAGTTTTATCTCTTTGATACGTCGATTAGACTTTTAATATAATTTATGTCAAAGTGGAAATTATATAAATTAAAACACATTGATTCTCGGGGTTTGTACAAGCTCGTGATTAAAACACTGAGCATTTATACCCTCATTAATGTATATTTATTTTTAAAAATTCCAGCTCGACAGTAAAGTGAGTTTGGGTGTTGCTGGAATACTCATTGTTTTATCATCTGTCGGATGTTCTCTTGGATTCTTCGGATACATAGGAGTACCAACTACCCTTTTAATAGTAGAGGTAAGACTTGCAATTCATTATTATCATGATTGGATTGAGGGGTCTTTCAGGAAAGCTGCCAGTCTGGTTACTTGCAGCCTCGCTGCACTCTTTCAAATATTGTCCATCTCATACTGGGACTACTCTGGAGCCGAGTTTCTCTTGACATCACATCAAACAACAGGGTATACGCATGTTTGCCTTCTCGATTTCAATATTATTGATATTTGATTGTTAGAAGGCCTTGACAACCTTAGCACTGATCCAAGTAATCACTGGAGAAGTTTGTTTTCAAGTACTTGGAAGGTCTTTAATTGCACACCCATTTACCGGCTAATATTATAAGTGTTAGCTACTGATAGAAAAATATTTTTCTGCATTTATTCAAGAAATATAAAAAACTTCTTAGTTAATAGGAAAAAAATTTGTAGTTACATTATCTTATTCTTATTCTGCTTTAATAAAAAGAAAATACTTTGCATAAAACCAATATGTGTTGAATTTTTAAACAGAGAATTAATTTTTACTTTTATTTTCCCATTTACTGGCGTAACATTGCAAATGTTAGCTACTGATAGAAAAATGTTATTCGGCATTTATTCAAGCAATTTAAAAAAACTTTTTTAATAATAGCAAAATATTTATATTAATGTGTGGTTACACTATTTATATTAATAAAAAGAAAATACCTAAATAAAAACAAAAATAAATAAAAACCTTAAAAATTAATAAGCACTTAAGATGTTTAAATAGCAATAAATATTCTGAATTTTCCAATCAACTTCTGGCACTTTTTTTAATTAACAAGAGTTTACAAATTTTACATACAAATAACAAAGAATTACAATTAGATAAATAATAAATTTTTGAAAGTAGAAAAAGTGTTAATAGCAAATTAAATATAGTAAATAATCAAATCTCTTAATTAAGATAGATTGTAGAAGTCTCACAGAGACGAATCTATTTACATGAGAAACATGTATGGAAGTCTCTAGCATAGTCCCGTCAAATATATGAATGGTTTCAATTTGGAACATGTATACAACTTTCTAAAATTTGATAATGTGGATATTCTTACGATGGAATTGTTGTGAGTGAGCTCATAAGCCAGCTCTTTCAGGTGTGTTCATCCCTATGAGACTTCTATAATTTATCATAATTTAATAATAATCCCGCAATGGACAAATCCTGAAATTTTCAAAACGTATCAATATATAAAAATATTTTCAAATCTTTTAATTTTATTTTCACATTATGCAGTTATTCAAATACCAAATACGAATAATTTTAATATACTTTGCACCCTGATGAACGGACCATTGATCCCGAAACATGTTAATAATTAAAAAAATAACGGTTGTACATGAATTCTTTTTATTCATAAGTATTATATATTTTATAAGCCTTTTATATTTTTTAATAAATTAAAAATACTTATTTTAGGTACTACCTTTTTTGGTGCTCGCTATTGGGGTTGACAATATCTTCATCCTCGTGTCTGCCTACAATGACATTTGCATAGGTCTCCAAGATGGCACCATTGTATTTGAAGATAATGATGAATCTGCTCGGAAGAGGTTTATATTTGGCAAGAGTCTCTCCAAGGTTGGGCCTTCGATGGTGTTGACGACTATGTCACAATGTGTTTGCTTTGCGATTGGTAATAATCAAACAAAATTTTATTATTTTTCAAGTAAAAATATTTATTTATTTTATTGATCACTGGCCATTTTTACATAAAAACATTTATCTTCTAGCTACGAGACAATCTGTATACAAAAATAAAAAAAAACACAGAAAGACTTTAATTGACGAACTTGAATGAATTGAATGGTGAACAAATACTGAAATTGTATTGTAAATTGCTTTGTTACTCATTGTTCCCATTTTTTATTTATCCCACAGGATCGCTTTCCGGGATGCCAGCCGTGAATACATTTGCTGTGTACGCGTCAGTGGCCATACTTTTGGATTTCATCTTTCAAATTACAGCATTTGTAGCATTTCTATCACTCGACAGCGATCGCTTCCAGGTAATTTTCGAGCATGACAATATTTAAGACCCCTATACGCAAGCAACTAAATATTGATTTATTTGAATGCAAATAAGTTCAGAGAGATTATCGTTAATGCCTTTGGCCACAGATAAACTAGCGCGATTTTTTTAAGCCCTATCTTTGTGTAAATGTTGCAGACATGATTACAGTTCATGTACTTTTGCCTGTTTATGTTCATGTTCAATAATTGATCAAACCTAACCTAACCTAACGTAAACTAACCCAACCCAACATAACCTAACCTTTTTAAGTTTTCTCAAAGTTTTTTTCTTAATGATGCATTGCATATATAATTATAATAAGAAACCTATGATATTCAACTCAAAAACTCCACATATTTTTAATCAAACCTTACCTAACCTAACTTTTTTAAGTTTTCTCAAAGTTTTTTCTTAATGGTTAATTGCATATATACCTAATTATAATATATTTTATATACTATAATTATATATTATAGTATATAAAATATATAGTGGCAGTATATATTATAATTATATATGAAATATATTTATTACATATTTAAATTATAAAAATGTTAGCCTAAGTTTTTTTTAACTACTTTCCACAATTTTTGATACCTAATTTTAAAGGTGTCAACCTACCAATTAATTTTTCACTAACATACTTTTTTAAATATAATATTACTATTATACTATTTTTAACTAACAAATTATTAATTAAATACTTACATAAAAATTATCACAACTTCATAAGAAAAATAAGAGTTAGTGCGTAAGTTTAAAGAATTAAGTCATTTGAGAATAAATTGAATATGCATTATTAAACATTTTAAAACTTGAAACAATTTTTGTTAACTAGGTATTGAGTTATAATAGAGTGTTAGTTAAATTAGTATAAACCACTACCAGATTTTAGGTCTACCGGTTTCAAGACGTATCTGTTTCTTGGTCAGGACCAACACTACACTACTATTCAGAATATTTTTGAGTTTGTTCAAATCTTTCAGAACGATAGTACTGGATTTCATGTCACAGAGACATCATTAATCAATTAATGTATATTATGGATGTCTCACAGAGACAAAACTGTATTTTATTGTTATTATGGGAAAGTAGGTATAGAAGTCATTTATGGTGTAAATCGGACTTACGACAGATCGTATGGTAGGCTTAAGTGATCACTTTACACATATGTAATGTTCGCCATTTCCACCGTGATAGAATATACCATGTCTTACTAATTTTTGAAAGTTGTATATATTTGATTATATTATGTGATGATGATGGATTATATGACACACTACCATACGATCGGTCGTAAGTCCGATATACACCATAAATGACTTCTATACCTACTTTCCCATAATAATAATAAAAGACAGTTTCGTCTCTGTGAGACATCCATAATATACATTAACTACACTACTATGTTCACAACACTATACACCACCTATTAACCTTTCACCAATATTTATCACATACATGTTAATTTTGTCAAAAACTAGCATGCACTTAGCTTTGACAAGCTTTGGTTGTGGTGTATAGTGTTGTGAACATAGTAGTGTAGTGTTGGTCCTGACGAAGAGATGGGTACGTCTCGAAACCGGTAGACCTAAAATCTGGTAGTGGTTTATACTAATTTAACTAACACTGTTATAAGGTCTCACCATAAAGTTAATGCTTTAAATATTAATAACATTGAGTTATACACTTGTATTATAAGAATATAAAATAAAAAATTATATTAAATTTTACCGAACTAAGAAGCCAAACTCGTCTGCGCTTTCATGTCTCGCTAAGCCATAAGCCACAGAAAGATGGTAAATTTTTTATTTGTTAAAATAATCGTGATTGCAAATATCGACTGTGTAACTACGAGTATAATCAGTAAAAGCTTGCATTGTAGCATTGCAAAGTAAAACCTCTACATTGAAAAGTAAATCATTGATGTTTCCCTAAAAGTAGCAATAGGTTGGGTAAATTAATTTTGATAATTGTTAACTTATCTATATGTCAGAATATCAATTATCTTGGCTTGTTTCAAGAAGGCAGTCGAAAACAATGTACAATTGTTCCAAAAATAATAGTCTCAAATTTTTAATCTATTTAGTGCACAGCGTAACAAAATAAACAGCAATACTCAATATTACGAAACATATCCGAATCTCAGTAGTTGATTTTACTATAAATATTTAAGTGGTGAAAGTAATAGGGAGAAGAGATTTTCTGAAGAAAGACAAGAGAATCCATAGAAGAACATCGTAGAACTAAACCTCTAATTTTTAAATGGCAGTAACCCATCAAATTGTTACAATCGAGTGTCGATCACACACACTCACAGATTATCTCGTTCCTAGTATTCCCCTTTCAATTTATCCGGCTTTCCTTTAGTAGTGAAAATAATTATTAACAATATTTCTATATGTATGTTCTGAGAACGCTATGATCAGATTTTTTCCACAAAGGGATAATTATTAACTAAGATAAATTATAGAAGTTTCATAGAGCCGAAGCTATTTATATAGGAAACGTGTAAGGAAGTCTTTATAGGGTGGCCCAGGACTTATGACATGTATGAGATGGCTTAAGTGATCATTTTACAAAATGCGACGCTCACCAATTTCACCATAAGAACATACACGCATTATCAATTCAATCAAGTTGTATATAGGTATTTTCTAAATAAATTACTTTCAAATATTCAAATATACTATACTAGAAACAGCTGTATTCCATACCATGATACAATATATATAGATTTCGCAGCTGGTAATGATACCTCTATATTTTTAAAGTGGAATATTAAGCAATATTATTTTTAATGTACATATGTATATGTATATAATATTCTTCCAAATTATTTAACATATACACTAGAATACGCCTTAAATTATTATTTTCAAATTTTTAATTCCTTTTATGGGCCAGTATACAGTGCTACCATAGCATGTTGGTGTAATAGTCATGACGCTCGCCTGGTGATCTGGTAGTCGGTGGTTCGAGCCCCATTCCAGGACACCAGCAAGATGTTCTATTTTCATGGCACAAGAGTTTAGCTTAGTTTGAAAATAGTAAAAATATTAATTTGACACATATTCCGTCTTTGCATCTCTATTTCAAAAAAAGTATATATTTAACCAATATGTTTATGTTTCAAGTATATATTTCAACAATACAAATACACATGTTAATGTTGCATTGTGTAAAGTGATCTTTTAAGCTAGCTCGTATAGGTTGAGCCACTGTATAAAGACTTCCATACACGTTTCCCATATAAATAGCTTCGTCTATGTAAGACTTCTAAAATGTATGTTAATTAAAATTATTATTGTTCTCGTTTTGTTCACATAATATTTGGAGACTCAAATAACAAGTATAAAAGCTTTACTATATTTTCAGAGTGGTAGGTTGGATTTATTGTGTTGTGTGAAACAAAAAGAATGCACTGGCAAATCTACCGAACAAGTTTACACAAAAGGACTTCTCTACAAACTGATCAAAAACTATTACGCCCCCGCCTTGTTTCATTGGTAAGTTTACACAATACAAGTGCAGCGCGCTTACAGAATATGCACAAACTTTTTCATAAACCAGTTGGAAAGCGCGTCCAAGGTAAAAACAATTTTACCCTAGAAAGCTTTTGTTATTTGTTCTACACGGTGGCTTTTTCTTTTTTGGCGGTATTTACCATCGTGATACAGCCATTTCTTCCAACTTCCTATCGGTGACTGAGTTGACACGAAGAAACGCGATACACTCAATAGTTCGAAAGAGAAAGCAATTAATGTTCGCCGTGTTAGACGAAACGAGTCATAGTAGTCCTTAGAGTAGGCGAATGGGTGCTCCGACTGACAATGACAACAAATCTTTTTTTAATCGAATATTTCAATAATGCAAGTACATAATTGGAGTTACCTAGTTACGAATGAATTTTTACTGTGACGATAATGCATAAAAAATGAAATTGGTAGAAAGTTTGCTAGTTTCTCGAATCCTTTTGGCATTATTACGAAATATGTACATATAAAATAAATGAAGTGAAAGTTGTTAAAAAAAACATATTTTAATTTAATATGAAGAATATTTAACAGGTACTTCTGTTTTTATAACCAGTAAGTTTTCTTATTTTCATATTTCATATTCCAAAATTGATAAAATATTGTGAAAAAAAAATAATTTATATATATATGTGCGCGTATTGGTATTAAAATTCAGTACTTTTTCTCATAGCTTCTCTTGCATTTTGTATTACATTTTCGTATCAAAAGGTTTCAAATTAAAATTTACCCATCAGGTTCCATACATTGAAAATAAATATATTATTCTAAAACGACAGTAAGTAAATTATTTAATCTATTCATAAAATACCAAACCAAGGATGTTTTAGAACTGAAGAAAATTCCACAATTTTTGGGGGTCAATGAGAAAACTATCTGAATTTTGGTCACTTAAGTAAAAACGGCGAAAATTATATTTTTGTAGATATAAATAAGATATACTAGTGTGTCTGTATATTTTTATGCTGTAAGAATTTTTATTTTTTACCGAAAGGCTAACTATAAACAAATTTTTTTCAGGGCTGTCAAACCAGTGCTAGCAATTTTATTCATATTGTGGCTCTGTCTGAGCATCAGTGTTATACCAAGTATCGAAATAGGACTGGACCAAGAGATAGCCATGCCGTACGACTCTTTCGTGCGGAAGTACTTGCTGAGCGTGGGCAGCTTGCTGCAGATGGGGCCCCCGGTGTACTGGGTCGTCACAGGGGGGCTCAACTATTCCAACCCCAAACACCAGGACTTGCTTTGCGGCGGCGTTTCCTGCAACAACGACTCTATGCTGACCCTGCTTTATACTGCCTCGAAATATTCAGACAGGTATACCTCTTTCCTTTTAAGGGCCGGTTGTTTCAAGTTGGATTGAAGTAAAAGTTCGTTTAGAGCTTAGATTTTTGCGTTCTCCACCAATCAAACGATCCGTTTCCGTAAAAATGTATGCTTTAAATGAACTATTATCTTAATCCACCATCGATTTCAATGGAGAAGTTTCATGATGTTGATCATACTATATTTAACTTAATTAAAATAAAACTAATAGACCAGTGAATTTTTTTGAAATCTGTGAATAAATGACTGAGAAAAAAATTATTTAAGTTTACGTATTTTAGCGCGAGACAGCTGTGGCCTGTGACGTCATTTGACCTAGTCGAGATCGTCCTAGTATTTTGTATTATAGTAGATTGATCTAGTCGAGCACCACAGGCACTAAGCAAACGAGAGTATCATATGAGAATAGTAGGTATAAAATATTATACCCACAATTCTCATAATGATGGTTATATTAACACTATACTATATTAATACTAATACATATATTAAACATATATTAAATGAGATATTATTTAATTAAGATAATTTATAGAAGTCTCATAAGAAGAAGACAAGCTATTTATATGAGAAACATGTATGGAAGTCTTTTATATGATGGTCCAGGGCTTACAACCTGTATGAACTGGCTAAAATAATCACTCTACACAATACAACGTTCACCATCGTAAAAACATCCACGAATTTTTTAAATTTATACCTATATATGTTCCAAATAGGAATCATCCGTATATTCAATGGGCTTTGCTAGTGACATCTGTTGTCTCTATTTAGGATGGAATAGGTGAACGTTGCATTGTGTAGATCACTTAAGCCAGCTCTTACAGGTTGTAAGTCCTGGGACATCGTACAAAAGACTTCCATACATTTTTCTCATATAAAAGCTTCATCTCTGTGAGATTTCTATAATTTATCTTAATTAAATAGTAATCCCGCAGTGGGTAAACCCAATAATTGTGTTCTCAGAACATCGCTCAGGCGTCGTTATTTGAATATTACGTTGCAAATAAAAGTATTAGACAAAAAATGAGAATGTTGGGATTAATAAGTACATTATTTAATTTGTGTATCTACTTAGCTGTACTTTGTAGTCATATATATGTATTATTTTTAAACATATACATACATATATGTGTATGATTGTTGTTGAATTCTTTATTAAAATTGCGGATGGATTTTCTCTTAAGATGTGAATTGTGCATGAGTTATTTACCTGCATTATTTATTATCATATCACTAAGTATAAACCGCCATAAAGGATGTAATTTTTTTATATGTTTCGGCCGCCAGTTAAAGCTGTGAGAACAACGCTATCTAGAGTAGCTTAGTGTCTTAATAACGCTAGTGATGGACATTGTTAAATCGAGAACTATGCATCTTTTTCTTCTTATACCTCATTATTATTTGAGCCATCTGATAGCGTTAGTAACATACATTTTTACGTAGAGAATTATACTTCTTCGTATCTCATTTGAAAAACCTGATCATTATTTGTGCTATCTGGTAGCATTAGTGACAGACATTATTACGTATAGAATTATTTATTTAAATTAATGTTTAATACCAATGATATATGATAGATGCCCTTTTTTTTTTAATTTCCATTATATTGAAATATTAAAAAAGAATCTAAATATTTTAAAAAAAATGTAATTCGCGGTATTTTATTAAAAAGCGTTAACTAAATGTTTTCATTTTATCTAATAACAATTTTGATACCATACTAATTTTGAAAACGGAATGAGATCAGCTGTTGTATTCTAAGAAGTTATGGATAGACAGTGGAATTATTATTATTATTATTATTATTAATTTTATAGTATTATTATTATGATTATTATTTATGATTATTATATTATTATTATATTATTATTATATTATTATTATTATTATTCTTATTATTATTATTATTATTAGACATTGAGCATGGTAAAAAAAAGTTGTTTAATTATTTTGTACAGTATGCAATTTAGGCTCATTCAAACATTATTTTAGGGTGGTGTTCGTCCGATTTTTATCCAATTTTATTTTATTCCAGAACTTATTTGACCCGCACTGCTAATTCGTGGTTAGATGATTTCTTCGATTGGTCCGGATCAAGCGCCAGTTGTTGCCAATACTTCGAATCCAACAACTCATTTTGTCCTCATGAAGGTGATTAATTCCTCAGTGTATTAAATATGTATTTTTAAAATTTATTTATATTGATTAAAATATTATTTTATTTCCAAAGTAAATAAGAATAAACAAAAAGAGAAAATTGATACTTGAGATGTGAAAAACCTCAAAACCCAAGATTTTAAAATTAAAAATAAATAATTATTTTTAATAATTAATAATTACTTTTCTATCGGTACTTATACTGAACTTGGTACTTGGTACATACTTTTTTTTGCTAACAAGTCCTTCCCTGTGTAATGTAAATGATATTTATATGAAATTTATTTTTTACTGATTAATGTATACGGATCATCTCGTAGCTTACTAGCTACGGGGCACTCTGTATACATTAATCAATTCAATGAATTGCTGCTGCAAAAACATTGAGGGGAGGGGGGGGTACTGTTCATTCAATTTTGAATTAAATTTTTTTTACAAATTGGATGAAATATCCACAGATACGGAGATAAGCGACATCAATTGCATCAAGTTTGCTATTTTTCAAAATTTCTTACTTATTTTCTGTAAAAATAAAAATTTGGTCTTTTACTAGAGTAACTTAAAAGTAATATTAAAAATTCATTCGCCTTAATTCAAGCAAAACAAATGATAAAAACCTTACAAAAAATATTTTTCAAATCATGCTGCTAGTTTTTAATCATTTTATTCGACTTGTATTAAGGGGGGGTAAGGTTAATTCGTACAAAAAAAGGCATATTTTTGTAAATTTTTTGTGACGACACAGTTAAAATCTCTTTATTAAAAATAATAATACATTAAAGTATTCGACATTCGAAGAATATTGTGTAAAATTTTCAAGAAATGTTAAAAAATACGCCAATGGCAGCAATTATTCGGACGTGTCTCGGAAAAAAGTAGAATTGCGGTGTCCATCATAACTTGGTGCTGGATCATCTGAAATCAGAAAATCAATGTTCATTCGTTAGATAATAGTTTTCCCCAGGTAAAACTGGGAGGGTTTTTCGAAATTTCAATTTTTCACTTTTTTGAAACACTTTCAAGGGAAAAACGCGATTTTTTGCGAAAAAAATCCTCTAATTTGTTATTAAAAAATATAAATTATCAACAAATTTGAAAAAAAAGCGTTTCCTCGTAAATTATGTACAGAAATAGTGTTCAAAATTTCAAAAGGATCGGTCTAGTAGTTTTGAAGTTATGAGGGACACCGGCTTTGAAAACATAAGTTGTTGGGAAAACGCTTTAATGTTTTGAACACTAAAAATCTAGTATAAAACGTTCATAAGAAAATTTTATCAGCTTGCCTCACACTGAATCATCAGTGCCAGGTCCATAAAGGATAGGCTTGATGGCATCCAAAACATCCTCGGGAAGAGCACTGTACGTGTGTTTGAACGAATCCACTGCATTAGGGTCGGGTAGTTATAAAAATTCGACAGGTATAAAAGTACTCATAACTTCGTCAATTTTGTTTGAATCGATTTGAAATTTTGACACAATATTCTTGAGATATTATGCATTCAGTAACAAAAATAAAAATAAATCCAAAAAAAAAAAATACCTTACCCCCCCTTAAATCAAATGAATTTTTAATATTTCATATTAGTTACTGTAGTGTATTCCAATGTTTTTAAAAAAATAAGTCAGAAATATTGAAAAAAATAGTAATTTTTTTGTCATTTATCTTCGTAACAATAATCGATTTTCTATTCAAAATTAAATGTAGAAGGCTCCTCCGAAGTTTGTCAACTAGCTAAGAGACTCCCTATATATTCCGCTTATTTTCAATCAAAAACTTCAATATAAATATTTTCGATCTAGCGGAAGTGCACTTGCCCAGTCCAATCAGCAGCCATAAATACATCTTGATTTGATTAAAAAAACATCTTTATATATTATATTTCAGATGCGTCCGGACTATGCAGCACATGTGCTGTTAATATGTCGTATTTTGATATTCGTCCTTCAGTAGAAGATTTTACAAAATACATACCATATTTTCTTCAAGATAATCCTGATTCTAAATGTGCTAAAGGAGGACACGCGAGTTATAGTCCAGTAAGATAATCTTTTCAATATTTATTTATTTATTAAGGCATCTTATCAGTTTTACAAACATTATAATATAAAACCATAGTTTTTATTTCATAAACCAATTAAAAAGATTCACAGATGTTAATAACAAAGTTAGATAAGATATTTTGAAGTAATTATTTTAAATTAAATTAATGAATAGTGGTAAGCAACTAGATTAAATAATGGTGAGTGACTGAATGTGAAAAAAAAAGTATATGAAGAAATGAGTTAACTAATGAGAGAAAAAGGATGACGAGGTAGGAGTCAGAGTAGAGTTGGAGGAAGAGAAGATAAGATATAGTGAGTGATTGGTCAAAGTCGATTTAGTATATGTAATCTAATTCTTTTTAATTCGGTAAGACCAATGTTGAAGAGATGAATATCAATCAATACAATTATTATTGAAAGCTTTGCATGCGCGATATAAAAATGTATTTTGTGTATGGATGTTCTATTTCTCGGAACGTGGAAGAGAATGTTCTGTCGGGTTCATCTGCAGGGAACATGAATAAGGATCACGTCCAATTGATTGGGACAGTCGAGATATCCTCTCAGTAGTTTAAATAATAGTACCTATTGGATCTGCAAGTGCTCTTTGATGTTCCAAAGTTTTTATGTTGTAGAAATATTTTATTTATATTTTATAATTATATATTTTATATAATATATAAACATATATATTTACAATAATTTTAAATATTTTACTGATTGGTTGATCATTTTCTATGATAAAAGAGGTAATTTATCAAATGAAACAACTAATAAACCCAATTCTTATAGAAACCGGACATGAGCTCAAATTTAGGTTAAATATTTAAAGCTAAGACAGCAAATCTGTTAGAATATAAATAATGGGATATATTAAAATAAAAATGATTATTTTAATTAATCAAATTCATTTTCAGGGCTTGAACTACGTAATGGATGATGATGGCAACGCCGTGGTGAAGGAATCATATTTTATGGGTTACCACAAAACTTTGCGTGGTTCCAAAGAATTTTATGAATCATACAGATACGCTAAAGATTTTGCAAGTGGTATGACAAAAACAATTCAAAAAGAAACTGGCAACAAAGATGTTACAGTGTTTGCTTACAGGTAAATGTTTTTTTTTTATATACAAGCTGGAACAGAATTAGTCCACAATATAAAAATAACAAATAGATTATGATTATGCCTTGATTATGATTCGAAAATTTTCTGGCAACCATGACCAAAAATTTATTTTTCAATATTTCTAAATTATTTTTTGCAAAACGTTGGATTATCATTATAGTAACCTATATCTAAAATGAAAAGTTCATTACCTTTAACACAAGTCAAATAAAATATTAAAGGCCTTTCAATTCCAATTGGAAAATATTCCGATTGAAATTTTTTCAGGGTTTTTATTATTTTATTTAACTTTTATTGAAACAAATTAATTTTTCGTAATGTATATAAGTTACAGTAATGAAACTTCAATGTTTTGTAAAAAATAAGTCATAAATATTGAAAAAAAATGCAAACTTTGATATTGGATAACTCCATAACTATTGATGTCATCGATGTCATAAAGTAATGTCATTATGTTTTATCGTCCTTTCTTATACGTGGTCATGAAAATACTAATACATTAAGTACGTAATAGAAGACAGTATTGTTTTAGTGACTAGACTATATTTATAGTATTTCTATGCATCAAATGATCAAAATATTTTTATGGAAGACCTGAAATTTCAATTGCAAGGGCGCTCATTTCATTAATTTTAAAAATAATTTTCATGTTTTTAATTTGATATATATGCGCAATTTTATTTAGCTCTTAAATCCATGCCTTCGATCATTTTATCGATTAAAAATTGGTCACATCTCCTATACGCTATATATAGATATATACCTATAGATACATTGTAGTTAAAAATAATGTCAACCTGGAGACTAATGGGAAGGGCCGATAAGGGAGCTTTTGCTCATAAAACGGTCCTGGGTAAGCGGTAAGCGGTAAAAAAAAAAAACATTCACAGTACTATAGATATCGCACAGAGACGAATATGGAACGGTAAGGTCGTAAGCGCTATCATATGGCTGGCTGGTTCACGATTCCACCCATGGTTGACCACCACACATATATAAAATATTTGAGAGCTCTATAAATGTTATTTAGATACCACGTTTCACTTTGACTCACGAAACATTTAAATTTTTGTCATCGCCATGAACTAGTATATTTTGTTTATATAATACAACTTTTATAGATGTACAACAATTTTATGAATGTGGTAGTCTATGATGGGTGGAAATGGTGAATGTTACATTGTATAAAGTGATTATTAAGCTGGCCACACGATAGGTCCTAAGCCCTATGAATACCCAAAAAAGATTTCCATATCTACTATCCCATGTAAAATATAGCTTCGTCTCTATGCAATCTATCTATATTTGTATTTTAATTAATGATGTTACTCTGGGGATAAAATCCAGTAATGTGTTCTTGAAAAATCTGGGCATACCTACTCAAAATATTCCGATTATAAAATTAGATTGTTTTTTTTATTTTTTATTATAATTTATTTGTTATTATTTGTTTCAGCATACACTACGTGTACTACGAGCAATACCTCACCATGTGGGATGACACGGTAGCCTCTCTAGGGTACTCGCTTCTCGTCATCTTTGTAGTTAGTTTCATATTTACCGGGCTGGACATATTCTCCGCGACCGTGATTTTGATATCCGTGACCATGATCCTGGTTGATATGATGGGCCTGATGTACTGGTGGAGTATAAATCTGAACGCTGTGGCTCTGGTCAACCTTGTGATGGTAAGATGCATTCACTAAATTTTCAATTTTTTCCACAATTTTTTCTCAAAGCTTCTCTTGCATTTATTTATCACATTTTTGTATAGAAAGCTACCGTCATGACTAAGTAAGATTTTTATTTTTTAGCTTTCTGTTTAAAATAGTAATGTCCCCCATTTTAATATACAGAAGTTAAAAAGTTGACAATGTAAAAATCATTCATAAAATAAATTATTTTTTAAAAACAGTCTCCTTTATTAAAGAATTTAATATATTGATTTAAAAGTATGTTTAATAATTAAAGAAAATCGTTTACTTTGTAATAACAGTAATAAAACATGTCACAAGTCTATACATTCATACAAAACCCACAAAGTGAAAAAAATTTCTTCATTTCTTCAACATCGTTACTTTATTATGTTTGTGTTAAGAACAATAAATGTGGAACCTAATAAATACAATTTAATTTGATGCCTTTCCATTTGATAAGAAAAAAATGTGAATTTCGCTCGTATTGTTAGACGATCGCCTCATGTTAATTTATACATATACAATCTAGATTTAGTTTGTGCTCTCGCGAATAAAATATATTTTAAACAATATTAAAAATCAAAACTGCTATTTTCGTCAAGCAAGTTTGCAATATTAGTCAGTCATTTTGTGGTTGTTAACCATCTGCTAAAATGCTGCAACTGTCCGATTTTTATAAATTGAAGTTTTGTTCCGAGTAATACCTTCCTAATTATAAAAGAACGAATGAGTAATGCCAAACTTTTGTACAAATATTTGAATTGTTGCGCGTGGTTTTGATTCAACTAGCGCCTGATTATTTGGTGGTTGTCAATGGAGGGAGTTCTTAAAGATTAGTTTACGGACAGTTTCTACTGCTTAACTACCCATTTTGTACTCGTACAAAAATTAATCTTATTTGTTTCTTTTCAAGAAAAAATTATAATAAATACCGAAGTCGAACTGCCATTTTTTTTTGTTTTTCCAAAAATGTTACAATCAAATTACATACATAATAAAATTAGATGCTTTATAAAGTGCCAATAAATTTTTTAATAATTAATCACGTCCTTGAAACAAAAATTCTAGCTAAATTTCAGGCTTCCAGGGTGATATAACCCCTCAAGTATTACGAGTAGATCTTTTACAAGATAAATGAGACAATAACCAAAATTCGATACCCTTATGTAGGTTGTTAGCTAAGTTAATTTTATATACATGCTTTTATTTAATTCTCTTTGTCTGTTTGTTGTGATGGACATGTGTAATTGATTTTTCACCAATTTCCCAACCAGCTAGAGCTCGTCATTATTTCAATTAAAATTAATGATCACGTCACTCACATTAAATTAATAATCATGTCACTTACAAACAAGAGCCTCAGAAACAGCTGATGAGCATGCCGTTCGAAAATTAGTTTTAAACTTTAAAACAACATGTTTAATATTTAGATACTTCATGGGTGATGTTAAAAAATTGATAACAAATGTATGCAGAGAAAGTGTATAGACATGTCAATTTTTATTTTATTTACTGGTTAATTATAAAATTGTTTGTGTTTCCAGTGCGTTGGCATTGCCGTGGAGTTTTGCAGTCACATTGTGCACTCGTATGCGATAAGCACCGCCGCACCAGAGAAAAGGGTTTTCAACGCCCTCGTGGAAATGGGCAGCAACGTGTTAAGTGGCATCACCCTCACCAAATTTGCTGGAATAGCGGTGCTAGCATTTTCACAATCTGAAATATTCCTTATATTCTACTTCAGAATGTTTTTGTGCATAGTTTTAATCGGAGCAGCACACGGACTTATATTTTTACCTATTTTATTACATTATTTAACACAGATATCAGTAGCATTAAAAAGAAAATAAAATATATAGAAAATTATTCATGTTATGTTTCAATTGTTATGCTTCTTGTGATTCGAATGTGTTCGTATAACTGCATCAAGGTTCGGAATGAATCCGAGTGAACAGGATCGGGGCTCCGATTCGTGCAACTTTCATCGACAGTGATTCCTTTCCATATATCTACTATTTATTAGATGTATAAAACTTTAAAATGAAATAAAACACATCAAAATCGTGGTAATGGCCGTGGTAGGTATTAGCTTTATTGGAAAGATAATTTTATGCCATTAGTGTTTAAATATGGTTAAGGTACTATGATTTTCGAAACAAATTTATACAATTTGCAAGCGTTGTTTTGGGGTGAATCTATTCGTGGTGAAACGGCAAACCATACTGAACACAAATCAGAAAAACAAACCTCTGAAGAAAAAAACTATACTTAAACACTGATAGTATTAAATTATCTTTCCAATAAAGCCAACACCGTGGTCATTATCACGATGATGGTGTGTATTATTTTATTTTAATTTCATTTTCAGTTCTGTACCTCTAAAAAAAACATACTATATTCAGTAAATTACAGCTTCTGTTAATTATTAATATAAAAAACTAATATGTTTGTTATGCAACAGAATTGGGTTATATATCGTCATTATTTAGCTATTCGAAGTTAATTTTTAAAGTCAATCTTTATTCAGTCATATGTAAATCCTCCTAGAATGAAAAAAGGTTCAAAGGCAACATTTTAATTGTTAATAAGAAAAATGTTTAAAATTTCTGACATTATCCGCTGCACTGATCCTTAAAATTTACTACGTTGAGCCCTGAAGTACATTATTATATTATTATTATTATATGTAATAAAATTATATTAATTAAGATCATAAAACCAAACTGCTCCACAAATCTTGCTAGAAAACGACTGCTAAATGATAAATTGTTAATGGATTGAGAATACTCGACCTTCAAATGAAACTGAAATTGAAATTTATTGCAATTTTGATTAATTATATTTTATGCATTTATACTTTACCGTGACACTGGACCAAGTAAGACGAGCACTTTTCAGCCTCACCATGTTTGATTCGAGCGATAGCGATAGCTTATAGTGCAGCGTAGATTCTCTTGTATTTTATGGGTATTTGCAATGTTGCTCTTGAAATTTGCAGAGAATAACAATTTTATCTTGAATAACTCATTTAGAATTACCTACGTATTCATTTTGTATGGAGAACGCAAGAAGCCGAGTGTTCTACTTGTACAGTTCGCGTTGCCCAACCGCAGACGGCGATAATTTTTATGCATTTGTTGAATAATGTTTACCTTTTTTATATTTGTATTATTATAATTTTTATAAATTTAATTATTAAATTTTAACCCCTCCTATGAAAAGTACAAATCTTGGTTCATATTTCATATAAAATTTATATATTCATATAAAAGTATTTCGCAAATATTTCATATATATTTTACATTGCAGTATTTTTTATGTATGTTGCGTTCTGTTAAATTCTATTGAAATACAATATAAAAAATATTATTGTCATTTGAAAATATTCGTCTAAATGAAATACAAATTAGAAAAATTAAATATGACCAATTTGTCAGTTATGAGCTTTTAAGAGGTGGGGTCGAAATGCTAATTTAATATTTTGCTTAAATATTATAATAATGATTTCATATTATTTGTGTACGTATGTACATAAGTTTATCATTATCTTTTATATATATATTTCAAAGTTGTTTGAATTTAATGTTAAGAAACATAATATTTGCGATATGTCTATTAAAATGTTTGTATAAAAAAGTTTTTGCGTATTTTATTATTTACTGCGTAATTGATGTCATTACTATTTTTATCTCCCTATTATAAGAGTGCCGTGCCCTCACTTTGCATATTTCCCTGTCTTGCGCTGTTTCAGGACTTACTTGATGACCTATTAAAGCGCAATAAGACTTCACAAAATTAATTTGCCTTCTTTCCGGAGTTGCAGAAAATATACATTTTGGATTGCCCATTAAGGAGCCACTAATTACCTCAGGCATAGGTACTCAAGACTTCCTCAAGCTACCTCAATTGTGTTATTTCTAGCAGTTAAGCAATCCGCCTGTAATTTTGTTATTTCATAATATTCATTAGTGCCCACCACCCGGCCGTTGCTGTCTGCAAGTGGTGGATGTAGTCCTACTAACCGCTGCGCGGCTGATAATCTGCAAATAGCCAACGCCCATTGCCTGCTGATTTTCATGCGAATATTTCCTCACATTAAATAATATTTAAATATATTTTTTAATAATCTGTACTCTATCTAATCACATATTCTTTTTACTTTCACTATTGCTTTTGTATTATTTAATATCTACTGTTTTTACTATCCACATTATATATTTATATCCTCAATTAATTGATTATTTTATAGTTATTTAGTATTTTGTTTCATATTTATTTTATTTTGTTCTCACTATATCGTCAGCTGCTCATTTCTGCACAGGTTCTACCTAATGAAATCCATCTCCGAATCCATCTCTGACCTGTTGGTCCATGGGAGCAATTTTAGTTTACTCCTACCCTGCATATCTGCCAAGCATTCCCTTATCCGCCACCTAAGGACGCGCCCTCTAGTGGTTAGGCTCCACCGAGGGTTCTTTCAATCATCAATATGTATTTTAGCCAATATGCAGTAAATACATGCAACGTCTACACGCGTGGTATTAAAACCGTTTCAGCTGGAGCAGCTCATATTCATACTGCAATTAGACTAGAAGGAATGTGTATTGATTACACATTTTTATCGATTGTTGCGCGGTATGATCGATAATCCTGAAATTATGCAGAGCATTGGTTTGTATGTTTCTGATAATTACATTAGACATTGTCAGCATAGATTGTTTCACATTCCAATATACAGGACCAACCTGCCGATGGTTATGCCTGTTGCAAGAGCCACAGCTATGCTGAACAAAATCGCTTTGGGTATTGATATATTCCATGTGTCTGAGTTTTCCGAAGTGGGATTCTCCTACACCTTTGACCAAATTATATGTTATTTTTAATTTATTAAATATTTTTATTTTGATATATACTTCCTAATATGTATGCCTTAAACATTTTGTTTGTAATGTACATATTATCAAATAAATTGAATTGAATTGAAATTATTTAGACTATTGCATCAATACTTTTATTGTTAATTGCAATAAAATAATTGTAGAATAATATGAAATCAATAAAATAAAATAAAATATACACGTTTTTTATTTCCACAAAATAAAATCACCGCTATCTCCCTAAATAAATCATATTCTTATATAAATTACTTGACTCTTAAAAATATATTAAATTTAAGCATACAAATAAATTCACAGGTTACACACACAGGTTCGAAGTTTATCTGTAATATATAAGTACTGTATTACAGCTACCTAGATATTATTTCAACAAGCGCTTAAATATTTGGTACTTTGACCATGATTTATCGGTGCCAACCGCTCATAAAGTTGAACCCACTGGGAGAAAGCGCAGCGTTTTCTACACCTAGGGACGTCCAAGATTTCCTTTGGTAGGTGAGCCTTACACCTGCACCTGTACCCCTTACACAGTATGTAGCATAGACGTACTATAAATATAGACTAGTTACAAACAAAAATATCTGCTACACAGATCCTGCACACGAATTACTGTGAACATAGACACACATTGCGGGAGTTGGTCTAGGGGTGTGCAAAATGTATAAATGTCTGCGCGATTTATATATATATATATATATATTATATATATATTTATATATGCTCTGTTTGAGATTTCTGCGAGTGCTATTGTGTGGTACAAAAGTAGTTTTTGGAATATCTAGCGTTTTCTGTAAATGATCTCCCTGAGAAGACCTAGGTCGACGTTTCGACACAGTATCACGTGCCATTGTCAAGGCTAAAAAGGCCTCAAAAGTTACGGACTAGCCGTACTTGTTCGCGGGTGACATGAAAGTCTCCCACCAATAAGGTCTTATTGATGGGAGACTTTCATGTTATTAGACTAGTCTACATTTGTAGTACGTCTATGGTCTGTAGCTATAATAAACATTCAAGTTTTGAATTAATTCTTACCACTTTTAAAAAACTCGAAAATTATGTTAGATGTATCATATAAATTTTTTTATTAAAAAAAGTTTTTTTGAATACAAATTATCAAGACTATCCGCGTTTGAGCCTTACCTTAAAGCTAAACTAATGATTACAAAAAATGGCTATTTTTCCGTCACATATAATTAAAATATAGTTTGATGTACCGGAATATGACGCGAACCAGGTTATTGATTTTGTCCTAGGGCAATACCGAAATCAAAGCGCCCATGTTTCGAAGATCACGCGCCATGTGGTCACAGCCAGGACAGCCCCGGCATGTTCGATCTTTTGTTCGAGGACGAAATATGTGACCTATTGTTCAAAAAAATAACATTGCGACGGACGATCGCTCTTAGGATAGCCCGCCATAAAACATATGAAACAATGAATTAGAAAGTTAGGGTTGCCGAGGGCGTTGGGCATCGCCAAGACATTAAAAGTGCACGGCCTTTTGTTAGGATGGGCAATACGTTCGCAACCTTTTGTTCTTAAGTAACATCTTGGAAGGGTAAAAAAACCGTAAACCTTTTCTTGCAGCGGGACGTATATCTCTAACACCGATTAGACAATAGAAAGAACATCTTGGCCAAATGCGAACACATGGGACAACGGTTTAGAAAGCTGCGTTTGTTAGAGAAGTCGCCATTGTTTTGGGAAAGACATTTTTTAGAAAAACAAGATAATAATTCCGAAAGTCGTCGCAGTAAACTTACTATTGTCCTCGACAGACAATAGAGATGTTTTAGAAAGCGCTGACACATGGCGACACTATCCGCGAGATGTAGGATCGTATAAATCATATTATTAATATAAGGGCGCGAAGATCCCGCAACGCACGACCAGGCGGTCATTATCAATAAAGATAACAGGGGTCAATCAATTAAGAAGGTAGAGGCCGAATTAGAAATTGAGGCAAAGTGGTGAATCATAATATCAATGTAATATGTACCTAATTAATGAGCAACTGATATGTTTAATTTAAGTAAGGTAATGATAATTTAGATAACCCAGGCCACCTCTGCAGGTGGATGTTACTCGTTTTATATATAGTTTTCTCATTTATTCTGTATTCTATTGTTAAGTACCGAAATGAACGGGACATTGCAATTTGAAATAATAACGAGATCATCCCGAATTAATCTAACTTGTAGCAAATAATAAAAAATGTATTGATCGTAACAAAAGAAAAAAAAAACTTGATTGTATTATTGCCGACGATGTTTGATATTGATGTAATATATAATATATAACGTAATAGAATATTATCTCGTGAAAAGATGTAACACGGTTGAAGAGATATAAGATTCCGACTTTTTAGTCTTTTGAAATCTGTCTGCAGAATGAATTTTAGCACACGGGGTTGAAACAAAATAGTTTAATTAATTGCAAATAAGTAAATGCCGTGTTGGAATAAACATTAATATTACTTTAGATCGAGGCTTTCATGTCTTATGTTTTCATATATTACATACACCTAAGTGAATAATGTTAATTTGTGAGTTTTAATTATTTTTAAGAATAATGTTAATTTGTCATTAGTTATTCTCCCAATATTGTGTTTTTTTTTTATACAAATTTGTAGGTTGTAGGTATATAACCTATCTGTAAACATGCAATTATTGTTTTGATTACTCGTTTAAGCAATATAATTTGTCGGTCTATTTTAAAATAGTTGTTTTAATCTAGTAATAATAAAGCTCAAAATAATTCTTGTTTGGAAAATTTTCAATTGTCTGCCTGGTGGAATGTGGCTTATATATTTTTTTTAGTGTTCTCTATTTTTATTCTTTTCTTATATTCTTATACCAGGGGTGGAAGAAAGCTGATTTGATAAGATAATGATTAGTATAATGAAAGTCCTAAAAAAAAATGTTTTGCATTCAATCCAGCTTACATATTGAAGTAAGAATTTTCATTATTTAGGTGTAAATAATGTTACATTAATTAATTTACGCCAAGTTTTCTTAATTGTTCTTCTAGGAATAAGGTTTAACATAATTTCTTAAAAAAAAAATGTTTATCGAATTTGATTATGTTAGTATATGTAAGCATTCCTTTCGGGAAAGTGGCGTTGATGCAAATTCATGTACTTTGTAATCCCAAAAGAAATTACAAAGATGTATACAGAACATTAACATTAGGGGACCCGCTTGAAGCATGTATCCCATGTAAATAAGTTTTTATGTTAATTGATTCACTAAGAAATGCCACGATGTCTGTATAATTTTAGCCCTTTGTTTTGTATCTCTATGTCACATATTGACAAATATGTTTGGTCCAACTAAGAAGTACGATAGCTTGTTTTATTTAAGCTAAAATTAAAAATAAAACTAAGTATCAAGTACATGTTGTCATTGTTAAAGAAAAAAAATTAAAAAGAAAAAGAAAGGAAGAGAATATGCGGAGTGGTAAATTTTAAATGTAAATGATAAGGATTGACCTGTAATGATGTAATGTATAAATAACGTTGAATCAATGTTAATGATAAGGATTGACCTATAACGATGTAATGTATAAATAACGTTAAATATTGAGAGGCCTACTGTAAGAATCAAACCGACGACTTAATAATAAGATTAATATTGTAATGCATACTTAAGGAATTTTACTATGATCTAATGAAACCCTACGTTCAATCCCATGTAATTAGTCAATAATGGTAGAAATAACTGGTCGATAAAAATATGTCTATCTGGCGTGTCGATTTAATTAAGTATGTATATGTAAGCAGTTTTGTTTTTTGGGTAATAAGTGTTGATGCGAATTTGTGTTGTCAATTTTCCGCCTTTGCCAATTTGTACTGTAATATTTTCCTTAAGTTTAGTTCATTTTGCAATGTTTTTTTTTGGTGACGGGATAGGGATATGAATAGGGATATGAACAGTGAACAAAGCGTTCGTGAAATAACAAAGTGTTTAGGCCTACATACCAGAAAAGCATCGAGATTAGCCGCAAACTGGGAGAACAATAGGGGGCGGAACGGAGGCAACATTGGGTTCAGTAACCAATAGCGTCAATCGGGACCTGGAGAGACGAATGAACGACGGGGGCGGACATCAAGGGAGCCAATCGGCGAAAGACCAACTGGAGGCTTCCCCTCGAGCCCCCGCGACCACACCCTGGGCCGCCGGTGAGAGAATATAAGGCGAAGCCAGCCGCCAAGAAACCAGTTGAGTTGAGTTGAGTTGAGTTGAGTGGAGTTGTGAGTTGAAGTTAGAAGCTGAAGGTGGAGAAACCAGGAACTCTAGCCTGACCCGTAAAATCGGTCCGGCCGAATACCCTGGTAATTCTCGAAGAAAGTAAGTCCGAACGGTAGCGACCACCGAATCGGCATCGCGACGCCAGAAACGACGTATCAGAAACCGCGACGCACAGTGTACCGCCGCGACGCCCAGTGACAAAAGAAGCGACGTCTCGCTGCCGACCGCCACGACGCCGACGTCAGAAGCAGCCGACGTAGCCTGCACAGTCAGAGGACGACGCCGACGCCAGAGGCCGCCGCCCACCACGAAGCAGCACGAAGAAGACACCTGCCGAACTCTCCGAAACAGGTTACCCCGATCTAAAGACTTTTTCTCCGCCCACCTGGTTCTACCGAAGTGTTAATTTAATCTCGTCACCATCCATTTTAGCAGTAAGATCAGATTTTTTATGTGTTTTGTCTTTTTTCTTTCTTTGTTTATAATTTTGTCCTCTCCCTCTAAATTAGGGTTCATGTAATTTTTAAATTAGTAACCACTTTGCTGCGTCGTATGTAAGTTAAGATTAATGTTTCATGTAAATTAACTTGCTACAGTGCCCAATATAGAAACTTGTAAAATTGTTTCGATTTTATTATTTTTATATCCCTTCACCCGCCTCGAGATATCAGTGTCCTAGTCAGTCACCTGACGTTTTGATTGTACCTAGGGGAGGGCGTAACCGCCGGCATACGTAGATCTGAGATCTCCCGGCCGGTTTACCACACCGTGATTTTATATCAACCTCTGACCCCTCAGACCTTCCACCCCCCCGACTCCGGTATATCAACTCAATTCTTCGAGATTTCGCGTGACCTTGAGGTTAAGCTCAGCTTAAGCCAGTATTTCCGCTTACTTTGATCGAACTTGAAACAACCGGGCCTAAGGCCCGGTTGTTTCAAATGCGATCAAAGTAAGCGTAGAGTTTAAACTGAAATTTTTAGTACTTTTTTCAAAAACGGGTTGTTTCAAATCGGATTAAGCGAAATCTGTCGGAGAATTCTGAGCGGAAATTTTAGATTAAACTCTCGGTCAGAGTCGCACATGCGCACTGCGCAATGTAATTGACATCTGTCAATAAAATATTTTTTTATTAATTTTTCGACATTTTACATACAAAGTGTCGAAATGTACAATATTATGTAGGGTGACACAGGCTTTTCTGACGATCGACTGATCCTACAGTATATCTTTAACAGGAGAAGTAATTTACTTAGATCTCGAACAATACTTTTTTGTCAGAAGAAATTGATTTTTCCGCAACTCTAAATGAATTTTACTGCAGGGCATTGTCGACAATATTTTTTTTCAAGGTTTCTATTTCACTCGGGTTTTGATAATTTTACATTTATATCCATGAAAGGTGCATAGGTGATTTATCTGGAACACTGCTTCTTGGACTGCGGATAGTGTCAGCCATTACCAGAGCAATGGCTGACCACAGACCACATTTTAGTCAGCCGAAGAGCACTATAAAAATCAGAAATATATTTGTCATTATGTCCAAACAAAATATCAAGTTACGACAAACGGTACTAGGTACCAGATTTGGTAATTGCTATATTGTAGGAGAGCGGGACTATGCCCTCAAACCAAATGTACAGCAATTTTTAATGCTACAATGGGCCTTCAGGCATAGCATTAAAAATTTTAATTGCGGTCCGACAAGAACACCTAGATTTTAAAGAAATCAGAAAGATGTATTGCGACCTCACCGGGAATCAAACTCGGAATTCTCAGTATGCAGAGCCAGTGACATGGCCACTGGTCTGGTCATGTGGAACAGATGAGCAAAGAAAGGATGGTAAGGAAAATTGTTTGTCGAAAGCAGCAGAAGCAGAGGACGTCCGCGGAATAATAGTAATAAAACAATATATTCGGTGTATGAATTTATTTTATTTTATTGTGTTTTATATACCTACCTATTAACGGGAAAATGAATATTTTAATAAAAAATACAACTTGTAATAAAATTAAGCCAGATCTCTTTTGGCATTATGCCTTTCCAAAACAACTTCGTGAATTTCCTGTCGATTCTTTAGATAGTTGAGTTTTGAAAATATCTAACTGAACCACATATAATTTATTCTGCATATCAGTCGTAGGCTTTGGATTCACTTTTCTTATTACCTGCAAACAAAGAAAAGGTTATAAACAGAAAAACTAAAGAAATACATTAAAGATCAAATAAAAACATATTGTTCTTGCAAACACTAAATAGGTAAGATAACATTTAATTTCGTCAATAACTAACCTTCCTGGCGCTTTTCATCTCTATTCTCGAATCTACTTCGAAAATCTGTTGGACAGTACGCATTTAGGCGGGAACAAAGCAATAAAACATTAAATTAGTTGCGTATGCGGCCCACTAGTCTCCTTTCATCTTCTTGTGGAAATCTTCAGTAAAACAGCACCGTTGATGACATGTTTCGAAACATCTGATCTGATCTGCTTGCTGTCTGTTGCTGTCAAATGAAATTTAAATTATGTGCTGCCATATGCAAAATTATTTTGGCGTGCATTTGTCTATGATTTTTATTTTACACAATTGCAACACCCCTAATCCGATTTTAAAAGATTTTTAATTTGAAACAACTCAATTCTTCGAGATTTCGCGTGACCTTGAGGTTAAGCTCAGCTTAAGCCAGTATTTCCGCTTACTTTGATCGAACTTGAAACAACCGGGCCTAAGGCCCGGTTGTTTCAAATTCGATCAAAGTAAGCGTAGAGTTTAAACTGAAATTTTTAGTACTTTTTTCAAAAACGGGTTGTTTCAAATCGGATTAAGCGAAATCTGTCAGAGAATTCTGAGCGGAAATTTTAGATTAAACTCTCGGTCAGAGTCGCACATGCGCACTGCGCAATGTAATTGACATCTGTCAATAAAATATTTTTTTATTAATTTTTCGACATTTTACATACAAAGTGTCGAAATGTACAATATTATGTAGGGTGACACAGGCTTTTCTGACTATCGACTGATCATACAGTATATCCTTAACAGGAGAAGTAATTTACTTAGATCTCGAACAATACTTTTTTGTCAGAAGAAATTGATTTTTCCGCAACTCTAAATGAATTTTACTGCAGGGCATTGTCGACAATATTTGTTTTCAAGGTTTCTATTTCACTCGGGTTTTGATAATTTTACATTTATATCCATGAAAGGTGCATAGGTGATTTATCTGGAACACTGCTTCTTGGACTGCGGATAGTGTCAGCCATTACCAGAGCAATGGCTGACCACAGACCACATTTTAGTCAGCCGAAGAGCACTATAAAAATCAGAAATATATTTGTCATTATGTCCAAACAAAATATCAAGTTACGACAAACGGTACTAGGTACCAGATTTGGTAATTGCTATATTGTAGGAGAGCGGGACTATGCCCTCAAACCAAATGTACAGCAATTTTTAATGCTACAATGGGCCTGAAGGCCCAATTTTAATTGCGGTCCGACAAGAACACCTAGATTTTAAAGAAATCAGAAAGATGTATTGCGACCTCACCGGGAATCGAACTCGGAATTCTCAGTATGCAGAGCCAGTGACATGGCCACTGGTTTGGTCATGTGGAACAGATGAGCAAAGAAAGGATGGCAAGGAAAATTGTTTGTCGAAAGCAGCAGAAGCAGAGGACGTCCGCGGAATAATAGTAATAAAACAATATATTCGGTGCATGAAATTCTTTTATTTTATTGTATTTTATATACCTACCTATTAACAGGAAAATGAATATTTTAATAAAAAATACAACTTGTAATAAAATTAAGCCAGATCTCTTTTGGCATTATGCCTTTCCAAAACAACTTCGTGAATTTCCTGCCGATTCTTTAGATAGTTGGGTTTTGAAAATATCTAACTGAACCACATATAATTTATTCTGCATATCAGTCGTAGGCTTTGGATTCACTTTTCTTATTACCTGCAAACAAAGAAAAGGTTATAAACAGAAAAACTAAAGAAATACAATACAGATCAAATAAAAACATATTGTTCTTGCAAACACTAAATAGGTAAGATAACATTTAATTTCGTCAATAACTAACCTTCCTGGCGCTTTTCATCGTATTCTCGAATCTACTTCGAAAATCTGTTGGACAGTAGCAACAAAACATTAAATTAGTTGCGTAATGCGGCCCACTAGTCTCCTTTCATCTTCTTGTGGAAATCTTCAGTAAAACAAACCGTTGATGACATGTTTCGAAACATCTGCTTTGATCTGCTTGCTGTCTGTTGCTGTCAAATGAAATTTAAATTATGTGCTGTATGCAAAATTAATTTGGCGTGCATTTGTCTATGATTTTTATTTTACACAATTGCAACACCCCTAATCCGATTTTAAATTTGAAACAACTCAATTCTTCGAGATTTCGCGTGACCTTGAGGTTAAGCTCAGCTTAAGCCAGTATTTCCGCTTACTTTGATCGAACTTGAAACAACCGGGCCTAAGGGGTATCCCCATTTGGAACAATGGTTCAAATGTGTTCCTCTTCTTCTACAGATAAAACTGTTTGCCCTCCATATAATCCTCATGTTGTGCCTGTGTGCAGCACACATTTAGGAAAGTCATATTTTTTACTTATTTCAGCCAATGATATATGTCAGGTGTGGCGAACTCAGGGCACGCGTGCCCGAGATGGCACGTTCGAGAATTTGGATGGCACGCAAACGATGTTCAAGTTCAAAAATATTTTTTAAGTTTGAGGAATTAAAATTTTGATTAACACTAGAGGGTTTGCGCATCAAATATTCCTAGAGGGCTCGCGCGCATTATGGTATAGGTTTTCTTGTTACCACCCTTATTTGATAAAATTAAATAAGTTATAATGTGACAAATTAACTTTATTTCTTACTAAATACTTAAATAAAAGTCAACAATTTCTTAAGTTATTTGAATTATAAACTAAAGATAAACTTCTATGAAAATTAACATATTTTGAACTTATTGAGATCCACCAGTTTTTAATTCTTTGGCACATATTAATTTGGTAAATGAATCATCTTATTACAAAGTTTACGAATGGGTTGTTTCTATTCAACAGCGTTTTCGTAACAGCTAGGGCACACTACGATTTGGTGATCCGGACAAACATGCCTATTACACTTGCCAAATTGTTTACGAGTGCTTCGATCTCTCGCTCAGAAGCTCGCACTGCAGAAGTCACACCGTCCTTTTCTACTGTGTATTGGCAAATTTTGTGCTTGCGGGTCTTTGCATTTGACGGATAACCGTCATGTACTTCTTTCTCCCTCTGACCACACCACCGATGTATACCTATGTCTCTTTTATTATTATTTTTTATTTTCGTTCATTAAGTGTTGCGATAAAGATGTTGGATCTCAATATTGCTATATTCGGGATACGGGCGATTGTCAACATTTCTTATATTGTACAAATGAAAATCTTTATTTAGTTTCAACCTGTATTTAGGCAATAATCCATGCCTAATTTTAAATATTTAAAAAAAATATATATTACTTGTTTTTATTCAATTCAATTGAATTTTTTCAATTCAATTTATTTAATGATAATATTGTACATGACAAACAAAATGTTTAAGGCATACATATTAGGAAGTATATATCAAAAATAAAAATATTTAATAAATTAAAAATAACATAAAATCTGGTCAAAGGTGTAGGAGAATCCCGCTTCGGAAAACCCCCTCAGACACATGGAATATATCAATACCCAAAGCGATTTTGTTCAGCATAGCTGTGGCTCTTCCAACAGGCATAACCATCGGCAGGTTGGTCTTGTATATTGGAATGTGAAACAATCTATGCTGACGATGTCTAGTGTAATTATCAGGAACATACAAACCAATGCTCTGCATAATTTCAGGATTATCGATCATATCGCGCAACAATCGATAAAAATGTGTAATCAAATACACATTCCTTCTAGTCTCTAAACTATTGTAGCCAAGCATACCCTGGAGAAACTCGGTTGGGTAAAGCCAAGGATAATGCCGGTACTCTCTCATGTAGATCTATCTTATATTCATTAATTATCTATCTTATATTCATTAATCTACTTATATTCATTAATTATGCCTACATTTTTCAGAAAAAACTTTCCATCCTCAGGGTGTTTTATAAATATCAAAATATCAAAAGGAATGTCTTGTTTTTCTAAATTCTTCAAATAATTATTTTTATATATTACTAGATGTTCATACCCGGCGTTGCACGGGTTAAGAATTAAGTTGAAAATAAATTTGTGGAGGGAAACAAAGGTTTGATTCGAACAGTATAGATTTGCATCGAAAATATATCAGCGGGAGGAGAAAAGGTAAAAGGGGAGAGAGGAAATATAGCCTACGTTACCCGCACGAGTCCTAATGAATAAGTTTCCAAATTTTGAGTCCGATTGGTCAAACGGTACAGATTTGCTTCGAAAATATGTCAGGGGGAGGGGAAGGGGTATGAGAATAGGGAGGAAATACCGCCTTTGTTAGCCGCTGAGTCCTAAATAATAAGTTTCCAAATCTTGAGTCCGATTAGTCAAACGGTTCAGATTTGCATCTAAAATATGTCAGGGGGAGGGGAAGGGGTATGAGAATAGGGAGGAAATATCGACTATGTTACTCGCCGAGTCCTAATGAATAAGTTTCCAAATTTTGATTCCGATCAGTCAAACGGTACAGATTTGCATCGAAAATATGTCAGGGGAAGGGGAAGGGGTATGAGAATAGGGGGGAAATGTTGCCTATGTTACCCGCCGGGTCCCAAAGCATAAGTATGCAAAATTTGAATCAAATCGGACAAACGGTGTGGATTTGTATATAGAACAGACAGACAGACAGACATTGAGTTTTATAGGTATAGATTGTTGAAGTTCTTGATTATAAAACACCCTGATGATGGAAAGGTTTTTCCGAAACATGTAGGTGTAAATAATCAAATATTAGTTCAATTAATCAAATATTAGTTCATTAGGTTCAACAAATTACCTGTTAAAATGAGAATTGAAAAAAATTATGAGGCCTTTAAAAATAATATTTAAAAAAAAACCTCAAAATTAATTAAATTATTATTTTGTATTAAGTTACATATTACTTAATTTTGTAAACTCTTTATCATACCAATTCTTTAAAATATTTCTTTACTGTTATTATGTTTGCTTAAAATTTTATTATATTTCTCTCTTTACTATATTCATTTTTTAATTGTTTGCTTATTGTTAGTTTTTTTTTTTATTGTTTTCCCACATAAATGCATTATCGCATATTAGTAACTTTTTTCTGTTTATATACATTTATGTACTATAAAAAAAAAAAAAATATATATATATATATATAAGTGTAAGTCCCTCTCCAGACACAAGAGTTAGTCTCTTTTTGGAGTAAAACGTAAACGATAAAAAAAATTATGTATCAAAATTAACTATGTACCTTAACAAATTCCTATAAAACTATTAAAAAAAGAATTAGTAGATTAAAAACAAAATAAAATAAAAAATTTAAATGTCACTATACAAAGTTGCTCAACCAATTGAAAATAATAATAATATATATTTTTTTTTAAATGTCAAATCTATAAAGTTGCTTAACCAATCGAAAAAATAATGAAATATTTTTTACCAAAACATTGTATTTTATTCTCTGATTCTAATTTTCGTATTGGATTCCAATATATTTATGTAATACACATTGTTTTGTACTGTTTGTAGTTTCTTTAGCATTCCTCTATTGCTTATAAATAATATGTTTGTATGATAATAAAATAATATAATTACCAAACACTGACTATTTTTTATTATGTGAATCCCTTTATATCAATATAGCTGCACAGACAAAACTACATCAGAAGATGATATCCACATTTATTTTTGGATTTTTTTTTATCATTTTTATGACTTCCTATGCAATCTCATACTTTATTATACATATTATATATATACATACTCATATTTGGAAAACATTAACAACCTCGCAGGAATATATTCCTGGTTTATTTCTGTTTCGAATATGTTTGAGCAACCATGACCAAAATATCGTTACTTGTGGAGATATGCGAGATCAAAGTTTGCATTTTTTTTCCAATATATCTGACTTATTTTTTGTAAAACGTTGGGCTATCATTACAGAAACTTATATCGAATATGAAAAATTCATTCCCTTTAATACAAATCAAATAAAATAATAAAAACTTCCCATTCCAATTGGAATTTTTACAGGGTTTTTATAATTTTATTTAACTTATATTGAAACTAATGAATTTTTCTTAATCAATATAAGTTACTGTAATGATAGTTTAACATTTTATAAAAAATAAGTCAGAAATATTGGAAAAAAATGCTTACGTTGATATTGCATAACTCCACAACTATTGTTGAAGTCATGGCTTTAATGTCATGGCCTGTATAAAGCAGGAGTCGCCAAGTTATCCCAGCTATGTGCAATCAGCTGCCTCCAGTGTTGCGATCTATGGAAAATCAGGAATCTTTCAAGAAGAGCCTAAAAACTTACTTATTCGGGATGTCGCATCTGTAAAGCGCCCTTGAAGCATCTTTCACGCAAAAATGGCGCTGTATAAATCATCACAAACATAACACTTTTAGTACAAATAGTAAAACATTGATTCTCAAGTCAAAGTATAAAACACAGTTTGAAATGGTGTGATGGTAAATTGAGTTGGAATTAATAAAATTTTACATTGTACTTTACTATGTAAACCCACGAGACATAGTAAAAATAAAAATTACTTTATATCACTACAAAATCTACATTTGGGCAGAGATTCATTAAATATTAGGTCCTTACATATGAAATTGGCGTTTTGCCGTACTGGCAAATTTGATCTCAAATATCTTCTCTTTAGTTAGGAATTCCAAATCCAAATTTATACAGCTATTTACTCATGTATTTGTGTTTTGAAAATTATAATTCATTTGTTTTTTCCTCAATTGTTTTTTTCTTTGCGTCACTCCGTTTACAAAATGAAAAACTTGAAATATCGCGTTATTTACGAGTACGAGTTCCACCGTGGTACCAGTGCCGCAGAAACGGCTCAAAGGATTAATGATGTGTATGGCGGCGGTGCCGCAAAAGAAAACACAGTGCGTTTTTGGTTCCAACGTTTTTGTTCTGGAAATTTCGACCTGCAGAACAAGCCCCGTGGACGGCCGGAGACCAAAGTTGATAATGAAGAATTGAAGGCTAGTGTGGAAGCGGATCCATCGCAAACCACGTCCGAGTTAGCTGCAGGCTGCGGTGTTAGTGATAAAACTGTTTTAATCCACTTGAAGCAAATTGGTAAGGTGAAAAAGCTTGAAAGGTGGGTACCTCACGAATTGAGTGAAGCAAATCAACAAACGCGCGTTGACTGCTGCGTTGCATTACTCAACCGGCACAATAATGAAGGATTTTAAATCGAATCATTACCTGTGATGAAAAGTGGATCCTGTACGATAATCGGAAGCGCTCATCGCAATGGCTGAACCCTGCCGAACCAGCCAAACCATGCCCCAAGCGAAAATTGACTCCAAAAAAAGTTACTTGTGAGCGTTTGGTGGACTAGTGCTGGTGTCGTTCACTACAGCTTTCTTAAATCTGGCCAGACGATTACGGCAGATGTCTATTGTCAGCAACTGCAAACCACGATGGAAAGCTAGCTGCTAAACAACCGAGGCTGGTTAATCGCTCTAGGCCACTGCTGCTTCATGATAACGCTAGACCACACAATGCACAACAGACGGCTACCAAATTAGAGGAGCTTCAATTGGAATGTCTAAGACATCCACCGTACTCTCCGGACCTTGCCCCAACAGATTACCATTTTTTTCGAAATTTGGATAACTTCTTGCAAAGGAAAAAATTCAACTCCGATGGGGCAGTCCAAACCGCCTTCAAAGATTTTATTGATTCCCGTCCGAATGGTTTTTTTAGTAAAGGGATCGATGAACTACCTATGAGATGGCAAAAGTGCATAGATAGCAATGGTACATACTTTGATTAAATAAATATATTATAATAAAAAAAAATCGGCTTTATGTTCCTCCCATACTAAACCCCAATTTCATATGTAAGGACCTAATATTAATCTACTAAATTTTATAACAGACTGCCAATGGAAATAAAAGATGCAACAAACAGGATAATATTTAAGAAAAAATAAAAAGGAACCTTCAACAAACATTACTTAATTTGCCATGAAAAATCATGGGAAATAATAATAACAACTTGCTTTGCATGACCGCGTGACATATGTTGCGTGTTGATTGCGTGTCATACTCTGATTATCTAAAGTTTTAATTCCAGCAATTTATGGAATTTACGACAGACAACGAAATTATTATGTTTGATAAAAATAATAATATTGAACATCATTCCCACCTTGGCACAGGATTATCTTAGTGAGGGGGTACTATTATCATTTGTAAATATAAAATGTAAATAAATAAAATATATATAAAAAAATAGTAAAATATAGGTAGAGAAAATTTCTGTTATCTTCCTCTTAGGAAACTCATCAAATTAATGTCTGTTAAAAACTGTAAACTACCACACAATACTATAGTCTGTTGTAACATAAGCATATGATAGTGATAGTTTTTTAACTGGTGACACACTAACTGTTATTTATGTGCATCTGATTGCGTCAATGATTGGCAGCTGATTATTTGCAATACGACAGGTAACAATCGGTACCAGACGACAATATATCTTAGTCGTCAATCATCGATACAATCAGATACAAATCCCAAAAAACTAACGAAAATAACTGGTAAAAAAATAACAATATAAAATCTTCAATAAACAAAAAAATAAAAAAATGAATATGAGATTGACTTACAAAATGATAATGATCTTGGAAAAGAAAAAAAAAAAAAGTGTTTTGAGAGATAAGAAGAGGTAAGTGACGTATACACAGGAATAACTAAGAAATAGAGATTTTTACCAATATGCTATCTAGTCAGCGTGGGAAAGCATAATCCCAAATGAATGGTGACTTCTTGGCAGACTCACATTGTGGTGGAGCAGCAATGTGAGGCGAGATTTGAAGGTGCTCCATGTTCCCGTCTCCAGGGTCAGGAAAGAGATGTCGGGATACATCAGGCAAAGGCTTTCGGATTGGCAACGAAATTGTGAAGAGTACCGTGACCTGATGGTACCTTTGTTATTTATTTTAAAAGAGTTGGAAAGAATGGAAGTGATGATAATGATTTGATTATAATAATATACGGCACTTCATGCAGCGTTAATGATGAATAAAGAATGTAAGGTTGTGTTGTGTAAGCAAGAAAAGTAATGGCAAAAAAATGATCGAGAATTACCTTTGTTATTTATTTTAAAAGAGTTGGAAAGAATGGAAGTGATGATAATGATTTGATTATAATAATATACGGCACTTCATGCAGCGTTAATGATGAATAAAGAATGTAAGGTTGTGTTGTGTAAGCAAGAAAAGTAATGGCAAAAAAATGATCGAGAATTTGGAAAAGATTTATTAACACTTTCACAGCTAATCACGGACTCAGTACGTCACGACTTTTTTTGTCGGGACGCCGATCACCTACTCAAGGTGTTACTGACTTTCATACTGTTTGTTTTAAAATCACGGACTCTGAGCGTGATCTGCGTTCTTTATGTTCGAGTTTTTTTAGCCTCATTGGCGATTGATTTTCAAATAAAAAAATTTATATATTCATTTTTTATTTTTATCCTCAAAATATATAGAATAATCGTATAAATAAACAAATAATTATGCATGCATATCACAGATAGATATTTTTTTATAAATCTTACAATATCGGCAAAAATTGCCGGCGTACCATAGAAGGCACACTATAAAACGGTTGGCGGTCAAAGGCGGGGAGAAGATGAGATGAGATGAGAACAAATATTTAAAATCTTTCATGGAAATTGAAGGCTAAGAAAGATATTGAATGGAAGATGGGAGGGGGAATTAACCGAATGATTGTTTTACTGTAACAATAGCTAACTTGTCATCTGAGATAAGATAAGCAGCGCGCAATAGAATTCTGGTACCAACACTTATGTAAGTCTGTTCCTCATGACCGAGGATTGTGATTTTCATGACCCTCTTGACTACTCTCCTCCATCTTTTCCGGCATTACGCAGATCTTAGCGCTTTCACCAGAGATGTGCTTGTAGCTTTTACACTCTTGGGAATCATCCTCTTTGACCCTCGACGTGGCCCACTGCAACAAGCCTCTCCAGGCTATCTCCTCTTCTGGCAAGATATCCAAACAATTTTAAGATTCGTCTCGGACAAGAGGTTGATTTTGAGTTTTTGTAATATGGAGATACCCTTGCATCTCATTGTCCACGGTATACGCAACGTATCTCTCCAACACCATATCTCAATGGCATCAATCCACCATCTCTTTTTTGCTTTTGAAGTAAGCGATTCCACACCATAAAGAAATATTGAGTGCGCTAAACACTTTACAAGTCTAACATTGGCTGTTTTGGAAATTAAACTGGCTGCAGGTAAATGAAAATTAAGACTGAATGCACCAGAAATTAGTTCGCTCATTGTGAAAGAATTAAAAGTAAGATGCCAAATAATTCTAGAAAAATGTGTATTATTACAAAAATTATGCCTAGATGATGCAGTTATATGTAATAAATGAGCGAGAAGGATATTAATATACAATGCGAGGCATCAGAAAAGTGAGGCATAAGAAAGATAGGTGACATCTGTGAAAGAAGAGGTAAACCAAATACTAGAAGGTGGAAATCCTGTTTGCAGGAGAGAGTGGTGAAGGACAGGACAGAACATTATTCACTGCTCACCCTCGGGATGTTATAATGGTATGTATAGTATTAGCCTGCATTAAATATATCGTCAGCCTATCTTATGCCAACCTCGTAAATCCAAAATTACAAATTCTTCAGGAGATAGTTTAAACTATTTTATTTCAACTTTTCTCCAAACACAGAATAAAATAAAATACTTATATTTTATTTTAGTTTTGAATGGAAATTGAAAATTCTAAAATACACATTGGTTGCTTTTGAATTTAAAAATAATCCTTAATAATCATTTCTACTTAAGGGGTTACGTGTAGTCAGGATTTTTAAAAAATCGAAAATTTTTTTTTGGTATTTTCTTAAAGCAAAATGTTTCAAAAATATTGTGTGAAAATATTAACTCGATCCGGTTATTAGTTTTAAAGATATCCAACGATAACTGTAGGGCCCTCCGCTGCCGCCCGTACTGATATGCGGGCGGTACTAGAGCCGGCCGGGCTGACAAACGGCGCGACTGCTGCGGAACCCGGGTTTTACCTGTTTAATTCTAAGAATAATGTACGAAATTTCTTTTATACTTCTACTTTTAGACCTAAGACCCTTTAGGCTAACTGAGATTTGATTTAGTGTTAGTACTTCAGTGGCAATGAAACTCAGCAGTCGATAGGTAGTTGTGCGGTATTATAATCATTTTCAAAAATTTATAATGAGACGTCATGAAGGTATGCAAGGAATATTAATGATTTCCAATGCATAGGATTACATTGTGGACATAATGCACACCGGTATGCTGAAAAACTCGATATAAAGCGCATAAAGATTGCTGACCAACGTGCAAAGCAAGTCACTCGAGAAGGCAAAATGAGACGTAGATAAAAAAAAATCGACATCTTGGAGGCTTACACATCGGCAGAAGATGTATTATATGTACCAGAAATAGACGACTCTACCTAAGTAATTTTTTAAATTGTGTTTGTATTAATTATTTATGCATAAAACTTTAAACGCGTTTTTCTCAAAATAACGTTTTCAAAAACGGTGTCCACGATATTTTAAAAACTACTCGACAGATTTAAATGAAATTTAAACATCATATTTAAGGCATTAAAAACTTGTGCTTAATCAAAGGATTTTTTTTTTTTTGACTTAAACTTTTTTTTTTATAAATAAAAAAATGAGTGATTTTTTCCCTCAAAATTCATAATTAAGCTTTCAAAGACCACCATTTTGCTAAATTTGAAAAAAATAAAAAAGTTTCGATTAAGCACAAGATTAACTATTGAACTACTAATTTATTTTTGTTTCATTAAATTTAGGTAAACCACTAAGAAGCACTGATGGACACTGCGAGGCACTACTTGCAAAACAGGGGTCAAGAAACGAGATTCTATCGTGGTCCAGTATTAATAATTTTATTTGAAATTTTCGGTATAGTTACTTAAAATATAGTGTAAAACGTTGGTACTATGAATTGAATCAAAACATTAAACAACCGTTCAAAAAAATTTTTTGAAAATGTCTATTTTTTTGCGCCTCTGACTACACGTAACCCCTTAATTATAATTAGATATTGTTTGAGAGCAATTTTTGGATTTGGGAGGTTTTCATTATTATCTTTCAATTTTTGCATGTGGATTTAGGAGGATTTCACATACTGTTTAAGAAATTAGGAATACATACATACATGATAATGTTTAGTGGATAATTATGTTTAATGTGGTAAATTATAATAATCATGGAAATCCTTAGACAAAATGTTCTTAAGCTCTTGATATTCTTTGGTTTGATTTTAAGACGGCTGGTGTGCAGCGGTGGAAGGTTATCAAATGTTTTAGGTACGACATCCTTCTTAATTCTTTGAGGCAATAAAGTCCAAACATCTGAGAATCACAATTTGTATTTTATGGTTTGGTGTTCTAATGTTAGTGACAATTGGTTTCCTGGGTCGAATGCTTTTCATAAATTGAACGGAGTCAATGTTTTAAAATTCATTGTGGCACAAATATTTATTTATTTATTTGTTTACGCCCATTAGGCTTTTACATAAAGAATATAAAATAAATTTCAAAAAGCACATACATTAAACAATATCTGTATAGCACCAAAACATGAGTATAAAAGTTAAAAATATAAAGTAAAGAGCAACAAACTCTTTTTCAAAATTTTTTGCTGAATTGTGACGTTATACATGATAGAGATATTCAATAAAGAATTAGCAATTGTTGTGTTCCTATTTTGATAGGTACAACCATTACTATACAGAATTATTTCTCTCTTATCATTTACTGATAATGAAGGTATAAACTTGGTAGTGAGAAATTTAGCTACTATTGAAGAAAACTCCTCTGCATTAACTTCCCCCCACTTTCATTCCAGAGGTAACAGAATCCATCCTTTGTCTTTGCATTGAATAAACAAAAATTGTGAACAATCAGTTAAGTTTTGTAATACAAGCTGGATGATACTTTTGATTTCGGGCTTAAGAAACCGCCTGCAGATCCATTGTGAAAAAAATATTTTCCTTGTTCATTTCATCTTGTTTCTAGCTTCCATTTTTTCAACTTGATGAGCAGTGCTTGCCAAGTTTCCTGTTTCAAATTGAACGCATGTCTCACATTTGTCCTTTTTTGGTTGAAATAATGATATATTTTCCTTGTCTAAGACTCTGAACATTGAAAATGACTCATTACAGATGAAGAATCGTGTTCTTTCTTGTAAAATGAGAACAAATGTGCTTTTGAATGCCATTCATTTACTCGACGAAGCTCGGCAGTAGTGAGATTCCATTTTTGGAAGTGAATGAAAAAATTCCTTCAATTTTCTATTTTCCTCATGTTTCGGACAGGAATTAGAAGTTCGAAACGATCGCCGTGGAACGGTGGCGTCATCACGAAACAATGCCAGTTTTGAATGTTTATGTAAACAGATGAAATAAAAGACTTTATGTGACACACTATTTTTTGGACTCTATGAATAATGTTTATTATTATAGATTTAAATATTGACATATACAATGTAATATTTATGGATTTTTGTCACATCTTTTATTTTTTAATAAAGAGAGTAAATCGCTTGCAAAGCGATAGACGATGCGCTTTTCGAAGCAATCAGCCGTTCGCGGCATTTTTGACTGACATATGGTCAGTATGGAAATCGAAATATTTTCCAAATATTTCTGGAATTTGACCCGCTCACGAGGCGTGATAATTTAGACTGGTATATACATTTCCGAGAACCAGCCAATTGGGTGCGCCCGGCTGGTATTCCGAAGATTAAAGTGGGGCGGCAGGCTGCAGACTGACCGTTCCCCATATCGCTTGCATCTGATTTACGGGTACCCAGCCCGTAAAATCAGAGTCTTGTCGCACAAGACCGACTGGACGTAGACTGGCGGAGGAGCATCATTACTAAAAAGTGCGTGGAGCACCGTACACACAAAATATAAATTAAACTTTACAAAATTCTTCAAAAAATAATTTTTATTAAAAACACAGGAAAAGTCAAGAAACGCATAGAAAACATAAAATGGGGAATTAAAAATAGTGGCCCTAAAATGGACCTTTTACGCTCAACATAAGCGCAATCGCTAATATCGACCCCACCGGCCGAGCGATACCGTGCCGAAAAAGATGACTTTCAGTCAAAATCGAATATTGGCCGCTACAGCAGTCCAATTAAACTAAAACTTTCTTTATTGTATTCTTCCAGTAAATATCTATACAAAAAGTATATATTTACGACTACAAATTACATCAGAAACGTAGGAGGAATTTTGTTTGATAAAATTGTTTATAACTAACATAATATTAATTATTCACTCATTAAACTATAGTCAAAAGACGCCTTATAAAATATACTTCATAATTATTACACAAAAATTCATGTATCTACTTAAGAACTATTTTTTATTGAATTTAATGTAACTAGCCGATTGCACTCGGTACATAACTTGTAATAACTCTGTTAATACTACCTTGCGGGTCCCATAGACTATGTTAGATTATCAGCAAGGTTTAGTCTTGTATAAATTAACATGATTTACGTCTCAAAAAGACGATGAAACTATTTTTACGATTTTTTATGTCGGAGCAAAGTGCTTTCTGCCGATCTCCGCAGCCAATCGTCAGACTGATTAGTACCAAAATTCACTCAGAGATGGCGCGAGCGCTGAAATCGGCAAAGCAAGCTTTGTGATTGGCTGATTGTTTTACGATGGAGTTATGGAAGGGATTTTGTAATTTGGCTATATAAACAGTTTCATAACGGCGAGCAATTCAGTACACCTGAAGGTGCTTTAAGAGCCTATCGGACCACTTTTACCAGTCTTTCATTTCTCTCTACCTACAACGACCCTGCTGACTACTTGGACTTTCTCTGGATCTTCTTTGGCCCTTTTAAGGCAACCTCTACTACACCGGCGTTTCTAGATTGGTTTTATACGACTTTGCCATCTGAAACTTTCGGTGCGTTTCTTCGAGTTTTGGGCACGTGGAACCAAACTATCTTTTGCGTGTTCCTGTCCGGAACAGCTGGTCCTTCGAGCCGGATCCTGTGCACCACTCGAGGATGTCGCGATCTGGGTCCAGATCGGGACGCGTTCCAGAAGAAGAAGAAGAACACCATCGCGACGAGTCAGTTACTTCGGAACAGGCCCGTTCCGAGGTGGACCGATACTCTACTAGGACGGAGGACACCATCCGCCAACTGAGGGCGGAGCTCCGTCAAGAGCGGCAGCACTCACGGGACCTACAGCGAGAGCACGCTGAAGTCCTGATCCGTGTGTGCACCACCCAACAACTGCCACCACCTGGGAACATCGCTGCCGGAGCAGCGACACCAATCGACGAGGAAATAGTCGGTGGCCCTGAAAAGGGCCCGTCATTCCGAAGTGCAGTCAATATCGGTGGCCCTGAAAAGGGGTCGTCACTTCGAAGTGCAGTCAACATCGGTGGCCCTGAAAAGGGCCAGTCACCTGGAAGTACAATCAACATCGGTGGCCCTGAAAAGGGGCAGTCACCTAGAAGTGCAGCCATCAATGCTGGCCCTGATAAAATTTTCGGGGCAAACACCATGACCAGACATTCTGCTCACCAAGCAGCCATAGAAAACGGCAGGCCTACTTCATCAAACCAGTCAGGACAGCACCCCCGCTGTCCAGAAGCAAGCGCGTTCACAAGAGAATGGGTGCGCAATCATCCCAACCCGCAGGAAGAAGTGGCTTCATGGATCGAAGAAGCCTTACGAAGGAACCGACACACAGAGGGCACCCGCTCCCAGACTGGCAATGGAGAGGCGCAAG
Organism: Agrypnia vestita; assembly: GCA_016648135.1. Classification (NCBI taxonomy): domain Eukaryota; kingdom Metazoa; phylum Arthropoda; class Insecta; order Trichoptera; family Phryganeidae; genus Agrypnia; species Agrypnia vestita. The sequence continues at coordinate 175,213 of JADDOH010000020.1, forward strand.
TAGCAGCAATGCTGGCAAGGCAGTCCGGAGCAAAAGAACTGCCACACTTCAGTGGAGACCCATTCGACTGGCCCACGTTCCATGCTCAGTTTGAACAATCTACTGCACTATGTGGACTATCAGCTGCAGAAAACCTGATACGCCTTCAGACTTCACTAAAGGGACGAGCGCGTGAAGCCATCGCCCCATTACTGGTGGACCCATACAACATTCCCGAAATAATGCGTACATTGCAAGAACGTTTCGGGAACACTGAAGACATCATCGATGCCATGTTGGAGAAGGTGCGGCGCCATCCCCGCATCACTGAAGACCTACCCTATGATGCCGTGATCGACTATGCTATCGCCGTCCGCAATGTAGTCGCAACAGTAAGAGGCTTCGACGCCAAATATATGACGTCACCGCAACTACTGAGCGAAATGGTCAACAAGCTACCTATGTGTGCGAAGATGATGTGGGTGTCTTCAAGGAAAGGCGGGTCCACCAACATCACCATCCAGGATCTATCCGAGTGGTTGTCGGACATGGTGGCAATGGCCTCATACGCTGGATGTCGCACCAAAAGGACGACAACACGCCGCACTGGTAACGTCCATCAGATCACCACAGGCCAGGTGGACAAGGATCCCCAGAGGGATGGAAAACGACATGAAAACTGCCCTGCATGTCACATAGCACCACATCATTTGGCCGGATGCAAGGCCTACTTAAGGAAGACGGTAGCAGATCGGTGGAACATAGTAAGAAGAATAAAGATCTGCTACAATTGTTTGAAAAAGGGCCATCGCTCCCCCGATTGTCGCAGCAAACCATGTGGGACGCACGGTTGCAGAGACCCCCACCACCACACACTACACGAACTGGACCACCACCTCCGGCAGCACAACCAACCACGTTTCGGGAAGCCGAGACCAAAAGGGGGACCATCAAGGAGAGCACCACACGCCAGTTCCACGAACACCTCGGCAGCCACAACCCCCGCACCAACAACAAACGAAACAGTGGGACAAACCAGTGACTATCAAGGGAGGCAGTGCGTTTATCTCAAAGTGATACCAGTGATGGTGAGTGGCCCCCGCAGGCAAATAAAAGTGCACGCGCTTCTCGATGAGGGATCGACGGTCACCCTTATCGAGCAAGAGGTGGCCACTGCCGTCGGGGCCACGGGACCGGTCCGCAGTCTACGAATTCATGGTGCTGGTGGAATGTGCTCTTCCGACGACCGGTCCCAGTTGATAAGTGTAACCGTGCGCGGTGACGGGGCCGAATACCCGATGAGAGCGAGTACGGTTCGCAAGCTCGCTCTCCCCTCACAGTACGTAGTGAACAATAAACGCGCGCATCCGTGTGAAGATTACGCCGACATAAGTGAAGTGCGACCACAATTATTGATTGGTCAAGACCACGCTCACCTTATAGTGACAAGGAAGGTACAAGAACTGCAAGGCGGCGGCATCAGATCCCACACGGCCCTGGGGTGGGCCATACATGGCATTGTCGGAAAACAAAATCATAGTGATTACGCAACAGTATTAGCAGTTTCTAGTGCAGTTTCTCCCGTAGTCGACAATACTCTGGAGG
>JADDOH010000021.1:0-11874 GCA_016648135.1 Agrypnia vestita
GGTTTCGCTACTACCGTAGCTTCTTCAGGGATCTTAACTGTCTAAACATACAAAAGGTATGCGCTTATATACTAGTGTGAAAGGTGGAAGGACGGAGTGCCAATAGTGGGGGTAGGGGGTGGGATTATACAGGGAATATTATTATTAAGAGGGAACATATTTAAGAGTGGACTATAAGACAAATTTAATTGATTATTAATTATTTTATGATTTAAATTAATGGCTTTTCTTATCTCTAATGCCTCTAAATTATCTAATCTATTTCCTATTCCGTTTTTATGGATAATCCTAACTCCTGTGCTATTATTGAACGTGTGGTCTTCTTCAATTAAATGATTTACAAACTCTGAGAACCCACTATTTTTTAAACACCGCAAGTGTTCTTTTACTCTAATTTTTACGTTACGCGATGTCTTTCCTATATAAAACGCGGGGCAATCGTTACATTTTAATGAATATACACCAGAATGGCTAAATTTATCCTCCTTATCTTTACAATTGACTAAAAATTTACCTATATTGTTATTCGTATAAAACGCGGGTCTGATGTCTGGTGGGAGATTTTTGACGCTAGAAGTTGAAAAAGTAGAATTAATAAATAAAATACGACGCCATTGGAAATCCTGATGCTTAACTACTTCATTACTGTGGAACAAAAATTTATTACGGGCTAATTGTTGCATTTTTCTGTTTAAAATATTATCTACTAAGCTAGCTTCATAACCATTATTAACTGCTATCTGTTTGATTTTGGACAATTCTAAAAGAAAGTTATCGCGTGTTAAGGGGACGGATACAAGACGATGGACCATAGAACGATAAGCGGAGTGTTTGTGTGATAGGGGATGGTTAGAGTTATTATGAATGGTTATGTCCGTATAAGTTGGTTTACGATAAATATTAAAATCAATTTTGTTATTTATGACTGACAGAGTTAGATCTAAAAAGTTTAACGAAGGATTACCTATTTCTAACGTGAATTTTATTTGTTTATGGATGGCGTTAATAAGTTGGTGAAAGGAATTCAGTTGGCGCTCCGTACCTGACCAAATACAAAACACATCGTCGACATATCGTTTCCACATTAAAACATTTTTCAATAAAGGAGACTTAGAACTAAAAATTTTATTTTCTATATTATTCATAAAAATATCCGCCATGATTGGGGAAGTAGGGGCACCCATAGCCAAACCCTCTAATTGTTTATACCAAATATTGTTGTACTGAAAATAGTTTTGATTCAAACAAACATTAAAAAGGCGAGACAAATCAGAGGACACCATATGTGGTAAATTGGAATTTTTAAGTAAATCTGATACAATGGTTTTACATTCATCTATAGGTACATTCGTAAAAAGGTTAACAACATCAAAGGAAACTAGTTTACAATTATTAGGAAGATTAATTTTTTTAAGTTCATCAATTAACATAAGAGAGTTCTTAATTGTGTACATAGGTTTAAATATTTGAGCATTATTGAAAATATTAGTTATAAATGTCGATATTTTAAAATTAGGTGAATTGCAAGAAGCTACAACGGGTCTAATAGGACAGTCATTCTTGTGTATTTTTAAGAAGCCGTATAATTTGGGGGCTTTAGGGTTTTTTGTGAGAAATTTAACTTGTTGGTATGTATCATCTTTGAATATTGGGGATTTACATGATTTAAGTGTGTCCTTAATGGATTCTAGGAACTTATTGGTAGGGTCATTAGGTAAAATGTCCATTTTATTATTACTGATAAAATCCAGCACTTTAGCATTGTAGGCACTTTTATCCATTATGATGACGGTATTTCCTTTGTCTGCCCTCGTAATTATTAGTTGATGGTTGTTTATTTTTTTCTGTAAATTCTTCATGATAATTGATTCCGTATTCGAACCGTATTTGTTATTGGACACTAGGTTTTTATGGTGTCAGCACTCTTGTATAGAAATGTTTTAGGTTTGTTATATAACGCGGTTTCAATATCTACAGCAACATTTTCAACCCCATGGTGGAAGCTATTCTTATTATAATGTAAGTTATGTTTAAGACCTTTCGCTAAAAGAGCCATTTCTTCTGGGGGCAACTGGATAGATGAAAGATTCTGTACACGATCGAAAAATTGATGAGACTCTTGAATTTGTTCATTATCATTTGGCTGCTGTGTACGAATTAGATTAATTAGTTTTTTATTCAATATTTGCCGTTTTTTAAACACTTTCACAGAAGCGAACATTCTGGCTTTGTCGTCCAACAAGTCCCATTCAACCGGGTGGAGTTCGTGTACTAGTTCCGTGTGTAAAACTTTGAGTTTTAGTTTTGTATTATTACGTTTTTTATATTCACTTTTCAGGTCTCCTTTTAGCCATGCTAATTTGGCCTGGTATATGGAAGATTTAGATATGTTTTTATTATTAATATTTTTAAAATTTACATTCAAATAGTTAGGAAACATTTTCATTTTTAAACACTGTTTGTAAAACTGTATATTAGCACACATGATTCTATATTTCACAGTCAAGTTTTTATACATTTTTGCTTTATTAGTCGTACTCACTAATGTCAAATTTTCAAAGGAAGCAAATACTTGGTGGTGATACATTATAATTAAATAAATAATAATAACTTTGTTATACACCACTTATATTTATTAGGAATCCAACCGGGTTTCGCTACTACCGTAGCTTCTTCAGGGATCTTAACTGTCTAAACATACAAAAGTTATGCGCTTATATACTAGTGTGAAAGGTGGAAGGACGGAGTGCCAATAGTGGGGGTAGGGGGTGGGATTATACAGGGAATATTATTATTAAGAGGGAACATATTTAAGAGTGGACTATAAGACAAATTTATTTGATTATTAATTATTTTATGATTTAAATTAATGGCTTTTCTTATCTCTAATGCCTCTAAATTATCTAATCTATTTCCTATTCCGTTTTTATGGATAATCCTAACTCCTGTGCTATTATTGAACGTGTGGTCTTCTTCAATTAAATGATTTACAAACTCTGAGAACCCACTATTTTTTAAACACCGCAAGTGTTCTTTTACTCTAATTTTTACGTTACGCGATGTCTTTCCTATATAAAACGCGGGGCAATCGTTACATTTTAATGAATATACACCAGAATGGCTAAATTTATCCTCCTTATCTTTACAATTGACTAAAAATTTACCTATATTGTTATTCGTATAAAACGCGGGTCTGATGTCTGGTGGGAGATTTTTGACGCTAGAAGTTGAAAAAGTAGAATTAATAAATAAAATACGACGCCATTGGAAATCTTGATGCTTAACTACTTCATTACTGTGGAACAAAAATTTATTACGGGCTAATTGTTGCATTTTTCTGTTTAAAATATTATCTACTAAGCTAGCTTCATAACCATTATTAACTGCTATCTGTTTGATTTTGGACAATTCTAAAAGAAAGTTATCACGTGTTAAGGGGACGGATACAAGACGATGGACCATAGAACGATAAGCGGAGTGTTTGTGTGATAGGGGATGGTTAGAGTTATTATGAATGGTTATGTCCGTATAAGTTGGCTTACGATAAATATTAAAATCAATTTTGTTATTTATGACTGACAGAGTTAGATCTAAAAAGTTTAACGAAGGATTACCTATTTCTAACGTGAATTTTATTTGTTTATGGATGGCGTTAATAAGTTGGTGAAAGGAATTTAGTTGGCGCTCCGTACCTGACCAAATACAAAACACATCGTCGACATATCGTTTCCACATTAAAACATTTTTCAATAAAGGAGACTTAGAACTAAAAATTTTATTTTCTATATTATTCATAAAAATATCCGCCATGATTGGGGAAGTAGGGGCACCCATAGCCAAACCCTCTAATTGTTTATACCAAATATTGTTGTACTGAAAATAGTTTTGATTCAAACAAACATTAAAAAGGCGAGACAAATCAGAGGACACCATATGTGGTAAATTGGAATTTTTAAGTAAATCTGATACAATGGTTTTACATTCATCTATAGGTACATTCGTAAAAAGGTTAACAACATCAAAGGAAACTAGTTTACAATTATTAGGAAGATTAATTTTTTTAAGTTCATCAATTAACATAAGAGAGTTCTTAATTGTGTACATAGGTTTAAAAATTTGAGCATTATTGAAAATATTAGTTATAAATGTCGATATTTTAAAATTAGGTGAATTGCAAGAAGCTACAACGGGTCTAATAGGACAGTCATTCTTGTGTATTTTTAAGAAGCCGTATAATTTGGGGGCTTTAGGGTTTTTTGTGAGAAATTTAACTTGTTGGTATGTATCATCTTTGAATATTGGGGATTTACATGATTTAAGTGTGTCCTTAATGGATTCTAGGAACTTATTGGTAGGGTCATTAGGTAAAATGTCCATTTTATTATTACTGATAAAATCCAGCACTTTAGCATTGTAGGCACTTTTATCCATTATGATGACGGTATTTCCTTTGTCTGCCCTCGTAATTATTAGTTGATGGTTGTTTATTTTCTTCTGTAAATTCTTCATGATAATTGATTCCGTATTCGAACCGTATTTGTTATTGGACACTAGGTTTTTTATGGTGTCAGCACTCTTGTATAGAAATGTTTTAGGTTTGTTATATAACGCGGTTTCAATATCTACAGCAACATTTTCAACCCCATGGTGGAAGCTATTCTTATTATAATGTAAGTTATGTTTAAGACCTTTCGCTAAAAGAGCCATTTCTTCTGGGGGCAACTGGATAGATGAAAGATTCTGTACACGATCGAAAAATTGATGAGACTCTTTAATCTGTTCATTATCATTTGGCTGCTGTGTACGAATTAGATTAATTAGTTTTTATTCAATATTTGCCGTTTTTTAAACACTTTCACAGAAGCGAACATTCTGGCTTTGTCGTCCAACAAGTCCCATTCAACCGGGTGGAGTTCGTGTACTAGTTCCGTGTGTAACACTTTGAGTTTTAGTTTTGTATTATTACGTTTTTTATATTCACTTTTCAGGTCTCCTTTTAGCCATGCTAATTTGGCCTGGTATATGGAAGATTTACATATGTTTTTATTATTAATATTTTTAAAATTTACATTCAAATAGTTAGGAAACACTTTCATTTTTAAACACTGTTTGTAAAACTGTATATTAGCGCACATGATTCTATATTTCACAGTCAAGTTTTTATACATTTTTGCTTTATTAGTCGTACTCACTAATGTCAAATTTTCAAAGGAAGCAAATACTTGGTGGTGATACATTATAATTAAATAAATAATAATAACTTTGTTATACACCACTTATATTTATTAGGAATCCAACCGGGTTTCGCTACTACCGTAGCTTCTTCAGGGATCTTAACTGTCTAAACATACAAAAGTTATGCGCTTATATACTAGTGTGAAAGGTGGAAGGACGGAGTGCCAATAGTGTGGGTAGGGGGTGGGATTATACAGGGAATATTATTATTAAGAGGGAACATATTTAAGAGTGGACTATAAGACAAATTTATTTGATTATTAATTATTTTATGATTTAAATTAATGGCTTTTCTTATCTCTAATGCCTCTAAATTATGTAATCTATTTCCTATTCCGTTTTTATGGATAATCCTAACTCCTGTGCTATTATTGAACGTGTGGTCTTCTTCAATTAAATGATTTACAAACTCTGAGAACCCACTATTTTTTAAACACCGCAAGTGTTCTTTTACTCTAATTTTTACGTTACGCGATGTCTTTCCTATATAAAACGCGGGGCAATCGTTACATTTTAATGAATATACACCAGAATGGCTAAATTTATCCTCCTTATCTTTACAATTGACTAAAAATTTACCTATATTGTTATTCGTATAAAACGCGGGTCTGATGTCTGGTGGGAGATTTTTGACGCTAGAAGTTGAAAAAGTAGAATTAATAAATAAAATACGACGCCATTGGAAATCTTGATGCTTAACTACTTCATTACTGTGGAACAAAAATTTATTACGGGCTAATTGTAGCATTTTTCTGTTTAAAATATTATCTACTAAGCTAGCTTCATAACCATTATTAACTGCTATCTGTTTGATTTTGGACAATTCTAAAAGAAAGTTATCGCGTGTTAAGGGGACGGATACAAGACGATGGACCATAGAACGATAAGCGGAGTGTTTGTGTGATAGGGGATGGTTAGAGTTATTATGAATGGTTATGTCCGTATAAGTTGGCTTACGATAAATATTAAAATCAATTTTGTTATTTATGACTGACAGAGTTAGATCTAAAAAGTTTAACGAAGGATTACCTATTTCTAACGTGAATTTTATTTGTTTATGGATGGCGTTAATAAGTTGGTGAAAGGAATTTAGTTGGCGCTCCGTACCTGACCAAATACAAAACACATCGTCGACATATCGTTTCCACATTAAAACATTTTTCAATAAAGGAGACTTAGAACTAAAAATTTTATTTTCTATATTATTCATAAAAATATCCGCCATGATTGGGGAAGTAGGGGCACCCATAGCCAAACCCTCTAATTGTTTATACCAAATATTGTTGTACTGAAAATAGTTTTGATTCAAACAAACATTAAAAAGGCGAGACAAATCAGAGGACACCATATGTGGTAAATTGGAATTTTTAAGTAAATCTGATACAATGGTTTTACATTCATCTATAGGTACATTCGTAAAAAGGTTAACAACATCAAAGGAAACTAGTTTACAATTATTAGGAAGATTAATTTTTTTAAGTTCATCAATTAACATAAGAGAGTTCTTAATTGTGTACATAGGTTTAAAAATTTGAGCATTATTGAAAATATTAGTTATAAATGTCGATATTTTAAAATTAGGTGAATTGCAAGAAGCTACAACGGGTCTAATAGGACAGTCATTCTTGTGTATTTTTAAGAAGCCGTATAATTTGGGGGCTTTAGGGTTTTTTGTGAGAAATTTAACTTGTTGGTATGTATCATCTTTGAATATTGGGGATTTACATGATTTAAGTGTGTCCTTAATGGATTCTAGGAACTTATTGGTAGGGTCATTAGGTAAAATGTCCATTTTATTATTACTGATAAAATCCAGCACTTTAGCATTGTAGGCACTTTTATCCATTATGATGACGGTATTTCCTTTGTCTGCCCTCGTAATTATTAGTTGATGGTTGTTTATTTTCTTCTGTAAATTCTTCATGATAATTGATTCCGTATTCGAACCGTATTTGTTATTGGACACTAGGTTTTTTAGATGAATGTAATGTAAATGTAAAATGAATGTAAAACCATTGTATCAGATTTACTTAAAAATTCCAATTTACCACATATGGTGTCCTCTGATTTGTCTCGCCTTTTTAATGTTTGTTTGAATCAAAACTATTTTCAGTACAACAATATTTGGTATAAACAATTAGAGGGTTTGGCTATGGGTGCCCCTACTTCCCCAATCATGGCGGATATTTTTATGAATAATATAGAAAATAAAATTTTTAGTTCTAAGTCTCCTTTATTGAAAAATGTTTTAATGTGGAAACGATATGTCGACGATGTGTTTTGTATTTGGACAGGTACGGAGCGCCAACTAAACTCCTTTCACCAACTTATTAACGCCATCCATAAACAAATAAAATTCACGTTAGAAATAGGTAACCCTTCGTTAAACTTTTTAGATCTAACTCTGTCAGTCATAAATAACAAAATTGATTTTAATATTTATCGTAAGCCAACTTATACGGACATAACCATTCATAATAACTCTAACCATCCCCTATCACACAAACACTCCGCTTATCGTTCTATGGTCCATCGTCTTGTATCCGTCCCCTTAACACGCGATAACTTTCTTTTAGAATTGTCCAAAATCAAACAGATAGCAGTTAATAATGGTTATGAAGCTAGCTTAGTAGATAATATTTTAAACAGAAAAATGCTACAATTAGCCCGTAATAAATTTTTGTTCCACAGTAATGAAGTAGTTAAGCATCAAGATTTCCAATGGCGTCGTATTTTATTTATTAATTCTACTTTTTCAACTTCTAGCGTCAAAAATCTCCCACCAGACATCAGACCCGCGTTTTATACGAATAACAATATAGGTAAATTTTTAGTCAATTGTAAAGATAAGGAGGATAAATTTAGCCATTCTGGTGTATATTCATTAAAATGTAACGATTGCCCCGCGTTTTATATAGGAAAGACATCGCGTAACGTAAAAATTAGAGTAAAAGAACACTTGCGGTGTTTAAAAAATAGTGGGTTCTCAGAGTTTGTAAATCATTTAATTGAAGAAGACCACACGTTCAATAATAGCACAGGAGTTAGGATTATCCATAAAAACGGAATAGGAAATAGATTAGATAATTTAGAGGCATTAGAGATAAGAAAAGCCATTAATTTAAATCATAAAATAATTAATAATCAATTAAATTTGTCTTATAGTCCACTCTTAAATATGTTCCCTCTTAATAATAATATTCCCTGTATAATCCCACCCCCTACCCCCACTATTGGCACTCCGTCCTTCCACCTTTCACACGAGTATATAAGCGCATAACTTTTGTATGTTTAGACAGTTAAGATCCCTGAAGAAGCTACGGTAGTAGCGAAACCCGGTTGGATTCCTAATAAATATAAGTGGTGTATAACAAAGTTATTATTATTTATTTAATTATAATGTATCACCACCAAGTATTTGCTTCCTTTGAAAATTTGACATTAGTGAGTACGACTAATAAAGCAAAAATGTATAAAAACTTGACTGTGAAATATAGAATCATGTGCGCTAATATACAGTTTTACAAACAGTGTTTAAAAATGAAAGTGTTTCCTAACTATTTGAATGTAAATTTTAAAAATATTAATAATAAAAACATATGTAAATCTTCCATATACCAGGCCAAATTAGCATGGCTAAAAGGAGACCTGAAAAGTGAATATAAAAAACGTAATAATACAAAACTAAAACTCAAAGTGTTACACACGGAACTAGTACACGAACTCCACCCGGTTGAATGGGACTTGTTGGACGACAAAGCCAGAATGTTCGCTTCTGTGAAAGTGTTTAAAAAACGGCAAATATTGAATAAAAACTAATTAATCTAATTCGTACACAGCAGCCAAATGATAATGAACAGATTAAAGAGTCTCATCAATTTTTCGATCGTGTACAGAATCTTTCATCTATCCAGTTGCCCCCAGAAGAAATGGCTCTTTTAGCGAAAGGTCTTAAACATAACTTACATTATAATAAGAATAGCTTCCACCATGGGGTTGAAAATGTTGCTGTAGATATTGAAACCGCGTTATATAACAAACCTAAAACATTTCTATACAAGAGTGCTGACACCATAAAAAACCTAGTGTCCAATAACAAATACGGTTCGAATACGGAATCAATTATCATGAAGAATTTACAGAAGAAAATAAACAACCATCAACTAATAATTACGAGGGCAGACAAAGGAAATACCGTCATCATAATGGATAAAAGTGCCTACAATGCTAAAGTGCTGGATTTTATCAGTAATAATAAAATGGACATTTTACCTAATGACCCTACCAATAAGTTCCTAGAATCCATTAAGGACACACTTAAATCATGTAAATCCCCAATATTCAAAGATGATACATACCAACAAGTTAAATTTCTCACAAAAAACCCTAAAGCCCCCAAATTATACGGCTTCTTAAAAATACACAAGAATGACTGTCCTATTAGACCCGTTGTAGCTTCTTGCAATTCACCTAATTTTAAAATATCGACATTTATAACTAATATTTTCAATAATGCTCAAATTTTTAAACCTATGTACACAATTAAGAACTCTCTTATGTTAATTGATGAACTTAAAAAAATTAATCTTCCTAATAATTGTAAACTAGTTTCCTTTGATGTTGTTAACCTTTTTACGAATGTACCTATAGATGAATGTAAAACCATTGTATCAGATTTACTTAAAAATTCCAATTTACCACATATGGTGTCCTCTGATTTGTCTCGCCTTTTTAATGTTTGTTTGAATCAAAACTATTTTCAGTACAACAATATTTGGTATAAACAATTAGAGGGTTTGGCTATGGGTGCCCCTACTTCCCCAATCATGGCGGATATTTTTATGAATAATATAGAAAATAAAATTTTTAGTTCTAAGTCTCCTTTATTGAAAAATGTTTTAATGTGGAAACGATATGTCGACGATGTGTTTTGTATTTGGACAGGTACGGAGCGCCAACTAAATTCCTTTCACCAACTTATTAACGCCATCCATAAACAAATAAAATTCACGTTAGAAATAGGTAACCCTTCGTTAAACTTTTTAGATCTAACTCTGTCAGTCATAAATAACAAAATTGATTTTAATATTTATCGTAAGCCAACTTATACGGACATAACCATTCATAATAACTCTAACCATCCCCTATCACACAAACACTCCGCTTATCGTTCTATGGTCCATCGTCTTGTATCCGTCCCCTTAACACGTGATAACTTTCTTTTAGAATTGTCCAAAATCAAACAGATAGCAGTTAATAATGGTTATGAAGCTAGCTTAGTAGATAATATTTTAAACAGAAAAATGCAACAATTAGCCCGTAATAAATTTTTGTTCCACAGTAATGAAGTAGTTAAGCATCAAGATTTCCAATGGCGTCGTATTTTATTTATTAATTCTACTTTTTCCACTTCTAGCGTCAAAAATCTCCCACCAGACATCAGACCCGCGTTTTATACGAATAATAATATAGGTAAATTTTTAGTCAATTGTAAAGATAAGGAGGATAAATTTAGCCATTTAGCCATTCTGGTGTATATTCATTAAAATGTAACGATTGCCCCGCGTTTTATATAGGAAAGACATCGCGTAATGTAAAAATTAGAGTAAAAGAGCACTTGCGGTGTTTAAAAAGTAGTGGGTTCTCAGAGTTTGTAAATCATTTAATTGAAGAAGACCACACGTTCAATAATAGCACAGGAGTTAGGATTATCCATAAAAACGGAATAGGAAATAGATTAGATAATTTAGAGGCATTAGAGATAAGAAAAGCCATTAATTTAAATCATAAAATAATTAATAATCAAATAAATTTGTCTTATAGTCCACTCTTAAATATGTTCCCTCTTAATAATAATATTCCCTGTATAATCCCACCCCCTACCCCCACTATTGGCACTCCGTCCTTCCACCGTTCACACTAGTATATAAGCGCATAACTTTTGTATGTTTAGACAGTTAAGATCCCTGAAGAAGCTACGGTAGTAGCGAAACCCGGTTGGATTCCTAATAAATATAAGTGGTGTATAACAAAGTTATTATTATTTATTTAATTATAATGTATCACCACCAAGTATTTGCTTCCTTTGAAAATTTGACATTAGTGAGTACGACTAATAAAGCAAAAATGTATAAAAACTTGACTGTGAAATATAGAATCATGTGCGCTAATATACAGTTTTACAAACAGTGTTTAAAAATGAAAGTGTTTCCTAACTATTTGAATGTAAATTTTAAAAATATTAATAATAAAAACATATGTAAATCTTCCATATACCAGGCCAAATTAGCATGGCTAAAAGGAGACCTGAAAAGTGAATATAAAAAACGTAATAATACAAAACTAAAACTCAAAGTGTTACACACGGAACTAGTACACGAACTCCACCCGGTTGAATGGGACTTGTTGGACGACAAAGCCAGAATGTTCGCTTCTGTGAAAGTGTTTAAAAAACGGCAAATATTGAATAAAAACTAATTAATCTAATTCGTACACAGCAGCCAAATGATAATGAACAGATTAAAGAGTCTCATCAATTTTTCGATCGTGTACAGAATCTTTCATCTATCCAGTTGCCCCCAGAAGAAATGGCTCTTTTAGCGAAAGGTCTTAAACATAACTTACATTATAATAAGAATA